>JAOTQH010252510.1:0-11791 GCA_025631255.1 Cornus kousa | reverse complement strand
AATCCATTTTCAAAACTCATGGATACAAGGCACTTCCTCATTATCCAGTTTTCAAAATCATTTCATGAAACATTTTCACTTTCCTTTTCATTCCAACATCATCCCCATGCTCATGTGACATGCATGTACACTTGTAGAACATAATATACATGCAATAAAATAAATATGTCATGATATTGCATTTTAATCCACACACAAGCATGTTAAATTGACAGTCTAATTAATTCATAGTTGCATTTTAATCCACACACAAGAATATAAGAAACATGCTTTCTATCTCATATTTTACCACATAACAACATAAACAGTGCCCAATAACATTTAGAAACCAAGTAACTAACTTCCTATTTCAAGAAATACCCATTACAGTGTTAAATTTAAATTTCCAGATTTTTGAAGAACAAGTAGCAGCTTATGTTTGAAGGGTCATAACTTTTTACATAGTTTGAATCTAAGGCTGCAATTAGTATCATTGGAAAGCTTGTTTTGAGATAATTAGTTTAGACTAAAAAATTGCTCAATTTGGATTTAAAATGAGAAAGTTATGGCTAGTTAAAGTTTAAGTCAGGAAATTCTAAAGATTTAATGCGCGAACCTAGCTGCCTATGTTTGAAGGATCATAACTTTTTTCACAATTGAAATCCAAGGATGAAATTTATATCATTGGAAAGCTTGTTTCGAGCTAATCAATTTAGACTAAAAAATAGCTCAGTTTGGACTTAAAATGAGGAAGATATGATCCTATGAACTTCAGGTTGTTGTGATTCCAAAATTGTAAAAAAAAAATAGGGAGCAGCTTATGTTTTAAGCACAAAACACACATAATTGATTCCTTAAAGGTAAAGGGTGTGAGAGTTAAGTAATCCTACCTCAAAAAAGCTTGAAACTCAGCAACAATCACAATTTAAAGCAACTCAAATGATGGATCAAAGCTTTCCAAGATGAAAAATGAAGAACAAGCTCTTCTTTGTTTGCAACCAAAACCCATTTCTTTCAAGGCAGATTGTAAAACCCCAGCAATGAAGAAAGTATCACAAATTGGATACCAAAATGAAGCCCAAGACATCAACTACACTTTTCATTCACAAACCCTTCTTAAAATCCCATCACTACAGCTTCAAATTTGCATGCAAATGAAATGACTTTCAAGAGGAAAACAAAGGTACGAAAAATGTGTTCTGCAGATTATTTTTGTTTGTAAAAAAAATAACATTTTAATCACCTTACAATAGTCACCATACACACACCCAAAATACAGCCAAGTGTCCCTCCACATGTCAAGCATAAATCTAGCCAAAGCATGCCCCTATGAAATGACTAAAAGGCGCTTCACACATTCACCTATTACCAAGTAGGCCATTTGCATACTAAAAGTCCACACTACCCCCATGAAATGAGCAAATGTCAAATATATCATTTCAAATAATAAAAGTCAATTTTGCCTTTTAAAAAAATAATCAAATACCATATATGCCATTTGTAAAACAAAAAGTCGATAATGCCCTTTATGAAACAAACAAATGACATTTAATTAATTTAACACACATTTGCAAAATAATCATAATTCCAACAATAAAATAAAATGCATGCATGTTAAAATGACCAGAAAAATGCTAAAAATGCAAGTGCTCACAATATCATCTCCTACAGTTCATTAATTAGTAAAATACAACAAGTATACAAATTATGTAATTAGAAAAACTTTCAACTGTCAATCTCAATTAAGGAACTATCATCCCAACATATCAGTTTAATCCTTTATTCAACAAGTTTAACCTCTAAAACACTTTTCAGAAATAATCCTACAATTCAACGTGTGGCTTACTGTCCATAGTTGCATTTATCCCTTGCTATTCCTCAATTTAGAGACAAACTTTCAAATTTCAACTCCCAATGCATTTTTATTTTTTTCTACAGGTATGCATTTATTTGAAAATGATACTGTGTAATATTCAGGTCTATTAAGCTTTCTAAATTACCCATGTAATGAACTTTCAGCCAACGACTGCCAGACCAAATGATCTTAGGGCGTTAAGTGTTGAAACTCCCCTAAGGACTTAATTATTCAAGTAATCTAGGCAACTTAAATCTCTTATGTAACAAGCTTTCAGCCAATGACTCCCAGACCAGATGATCTTAGGGCATTAGGTGTTAGAACATACCCCTAAGGACTTAATTACTCAAGCAATCTAAGTACAAACCTGAACTTGATCCTTTATATTTTTTCATTTTTCATTCATTTTTTCTTTCATTTCTTTATTGCATACATACCAAATCTTTCTGATTTTTTTTCTTTTCATATGCCTTGGCCATCAAAACTATTAAGCCTTTTTGATCATCTCAGTTTAACTCAAAACAAAACAAGACTTCCAATTTCTACTCCACAGTATTCATACAAGTGTGAATATATGTAAAGTGTAGCATCTCAGAGATCAAAATCATTAAACAATAATCATCTTAACAATGTAGACCATAGGCCACCAACTGATTTCAAAAAATTTCAAGAAATTCCTTTCACAATGTTTTAGCATACATACCGGTTCTAACCAACATTAGACTGCAAACAGATTATACAACCAGCAATAGACTCAAACACATGCTTATATCATCAACTATCCAATCATGTCCTTGTGTAAGCAAAAATTTTAAATTAGCCTTACCCCCAAAATTATAATGCACATTGCCCTCAATGTGTGAGAATAAAAGAGAGATAGAAAGATATTACCAGACAAGCAGACCAATAAATAGATGACAAAATAATGCAAAGGTGTGTAAAGATGAGTATTCAGCATCGTCTCCTTCAACATAGTGGTTTCTCAAAACCATCTAATGGTGTTGTCAAACAAATCACCCCTAAGCTTAATTTATAGTATCTAGCAAAATCAATAAACTCCAACACACATCAGAGTATCAAATATATTGAGTAAGCATAGAGAAATATCATAGTGAACTAAAATATTAACACAAAAACAAAAAGCATGTATATATCTATCTCTGAAATCAGTACAATGTTTTTAAATGGAAATAATGACTTAAGGTAGATATACATCATAAGGAAATAAATATAGCAAAAAGAATTCCCCTAGTCAACAAAAATACAGAAAAGTCCAAAAACTAATCCGTAGGTGGTAATGGTGGATCAGAAGAAGCAGCTAGAGTGGACGGAGTGCGGCGTAGTAACTCCTCCAATATGCTCTACTATGCAGCCAGCATCTGCCGCAACACAGTCTGACCATCCTGGAGCTCGGCCACCCTATCCTTTAAATCTCGAATCTCAGCCTGAGAAGAACTCTCAGGCTAGGCTGCAGGAGCGAGTCTCCTCTTTACTTGGGGCCTAGAGTCAGAGAGATATACCTTCTCATCTATAGCCTCTTCATCATCATCATCATTCTCATCCTCATCCATCACTGCCATCACTACATCACCAGGGTCAGTAGAAAGAAAAGTAGGCTGGGGTGGATAAGGTGGAAAGTACAACACATAAGGTATACCCTATCCTCAGCTTCCCTAAGCCGTCGATCCTCTCGAATCTCATCGTCAACACCCCACTCTAGCTTCCTTACCTTGGGCATATGCCCAAAGATGTTGTTCCACTGCGTGAAATGGTACTAGGTGAAGACGGTCACAAAAGCCTCATTCAGGGGTATCGGAACCCCCGACATCTGCATCAAGCTTTTGACTAGCCTGGGAAAGTAAATATAATGAATAGGAGGGCGTCGGGCCTCTTCCATCTTGTCATATAGCCGACGAAGCTGTTCCAAAACTAACTGGGGAATCGACACCCAATAGCCGACGTGGAATGCATAGGTTGCATCCACCATCTCAAGGCATCGCACTATCTTGTGACCTATAGGGCGAGTGTTGGCCACAATGACCATATCAAGAAACTACAAACGTCGCAGAAGCTGTGACTTCCAGATGGTCTCCATGGTGGTGAACCGTCGCCCCCAGCCCAAGGCACGGACCATCGCCTCTCGGGTTATGCCCAGTGGAATCGGTGGAAATCTATCTATAAGAGCAGCTGGGCACCTGTGATGGCAACCCATAGCCTCAGCAATAGTGTCACAACTCACTGCCAGCTGTACACCCTCAACAGTGGCTGTGAAGTGGTCTTCCTCATCCTCTTCCTCATTTCCTGTATAGAACTATAAAAAGCGGTAGAAAGCTCGAACTATCCTAGGGTAGGAAATTTGTGCTGGATGCCTCAAAAACCCAAAAAACTGGTGAGCCTGCAGGGCCTTCGCTACCCAGAAGGTATCACGATGGCGCTGAAAATCCTCTATAACAAAATCTGTCTCATCGCAGATCTTGCTATACCATCATGAATCATCTAACGCCATCGTCGGCGTCCTAACAACTCTCTGCCTCAGCATCCCTATACTCTAATATCACTGTCCAAGCAAAAATCTCAACTATGTGTCTCAATGCTTAAGCTTAGGTCCAAATGCTTGAGCCTGCTACAAGCAAATGCTCAACCTCAATCTAGAAGTTCAAGCTTCCTGGTTTTCAACCGAAGCTAATCACCCCAAATCTCCTCCAAATTCACCCTAAATCGATACCACTCCACCCCGATACTCCTCCACAATCACAAATAACCCCAAAAATTTCAACAAATTCGCCCGAAACACCACAAATCCCCTTAACTTGTGTTCTACAAATCCAATTTAGATTCAGAATTTCTGCAAGTTTAAGGATGATTTCGTGATTAGATAAGTGTATAACGGATCAAAAGTACTAATTCTAAGAACTTTGGGCCCTATTTTGGTACAAAATCAAAGCATATATAGATAATATATACATATATATACATATATATGTATATCTATATATAAAATGAACGGGACTTGAAATTTCTTACCTTTTTTATGTATAATCAAATTCAAGAATGATGTTGATGCTCAATATGGAGAGACTAGAGAGTGTATGGAGGTAAAAGGAAGCAAAGGCACGAGGCTTTGTGTCTGTGGCTAGAGTGTTTTTTTAATATTAAAGTACAGAGGCTCGAGCCTCCAGTGTGATGCTCGAGCATAGCCGCTGAAAACCCTAGATCTAACGATAATGGAAGGCTCGAGCTTGAGGTACGGATGCTCGAGCTTTTAGTTGCTGATGCTCGAGCTTCAACTTTCATGCTCGAGCATTGTGATAAATTTTGTATTTTTGGATTTTTTCAATTTTTATTTTCTTTTTTTATTTTATTCAAACCTAAACTAACCTAATATCGAAATAAAGACTAAAAGAAACCTAAAATCTAGAAAAGAAAATAACTAAATCAAAATTTTAAAATAACCAAAATAAAAATTAAACTAAACTACGGTACAACATACCAATGCTAAGTTTAATGTCGCTAGCTCGATAACATGCTAAGTTTAACGTCATTAGTTTGACAACATGCTAAGTTTAACGTTGATTGCTCTACGAAAACCTGACTTCTCTAGTCCAAGTAAATAGGATCATGAAGTTTCACTACCTCAACTGTGCCTCTCTGGACACTACCCTCTATGTAGGGTTTCAGTCTCTGTCCATTGACTTGGGACAACTATCCAGTCTTACAATCTTGTATCTCTATTGCCCCGTATAGTGTAATAGAAATAACCATATATGGACCTTCCTAATGTCACTTTAACTTTCCGGGAAAAAGTTTCAATCTTGTAGTAAACAACTAAACTTTCTGCCTAGGCTCAAAAGTCTTATGCAAAATATGCTTGTCATGAAATGCCTTAGTCCTTGATTTATAAACTCTAGCACTCTCATAAGCATCAGTACGCAATTCTTTAAGCTCAGTTAATTAGAGCTTCATGTTAGAACCAGCAGATATCATATCAAAATTAAGCTTTTTAATTGCCCAGAAAGCTCTGTGTTCTAACTCAACAGGAAAATGACACCCTTTACCATAGACTAACCGGTAAGGTGACATACCAATAAGAGTTTTATAAGTAGTACGGTAAGCCCACGAAGTATCATTCAGTTTATAAGACCAATTCTTACGATCTGGCTTAACAATCTTCTCAAGAATTCTCTTAATTTCACGATTAGATACCTCTACTTGGCCACTTGTTTGGGGATGATATGCAGAAGCAATTTTATAGGTGACAGAGTACCTTTTGACTAAGGTACGGAAATACCTATTACAAAAATGAACACCCCCATCACTAATGATAGCTCATGGCATACCAAACCGACTGAAAATGTTCGTTTGAATGAACTTAATCATAACTGCGTGATCGACGGTTTAGTAGCTACTGCTTCAACCCATTTAGATACATAGTCAACAGCCATAAGAATGCATTCATTTTTATTGGATAACACAAAAGAACCCATGAAATCAATACCCCAAACATCAAAAATCTCAACGATTAAAATTGGAGTTGGGCATCATATTTCTTCTGGAGATTGATCCTAGCTATTGACATTTAAGGCATGACCTACAGAATAAGTATGCATCCTGAAAGAGTGAAGGCCAAAAGAAACCTCACTGAAGAATTTTAGCTACAGTTTTCTTTGCACTGAAATGACCTCTACATGCTAAACTATGACAGAAGGTCTGAATACTATGAAACTCACTCTCAGGAACACATCTACGAATGATTTGATCAGCATAGTATTTGAAAAGTTGAGGGTCTTCCTAATAATACATCCTTATTTGGGAAAAGAATCTATCTCTTTCCTGCTTTGACCAAGATACAGGAATTTTTCCTATTACGAGGTAATTCACAATATCAGCAAACTAAGGCAAATCCTTATGAGAAACTTCAAACTGTTGTTCATCGAGAAAAGAATCACGAACTGGAAGTGAATTTGAAGTATCCTCAATTAGAATTCTAGAAAGATGGTCAACTATAACATTCTCTGACCCTTTCTTATCATGAATTTCATAATCAAACTCTTGAAGTAAGAGTATCCATCGAATCAAATAGGGCTTGGTTTCCTTTTTGGAAAGAAGATGTTTCAAAGCAGAATGATCAGAATAGACTATGAATTTGGAACCTAATAGATATGATCTGAATTTATCCAAAGCAAAAATAATTGCAAGCAACTCTTTTTCAGTAGTATTGTAATTCAACTGTGCATCTGAAAGAGTTTTACTAGCATAGTAGATAACATGAGGAAGCTTATCCACTCGTTGTCCTAAGACAGCACCCATAGCATAATCAGATGCGTCACACATAATCTCAAATGGAAGAGCCCAATTTGGAGGATTCATGATAGGAGCTGAAAGCTTCTAGACATACTTCATCAAAGACAAAAGGAACGTCCTTCGCAAGAAGATTACACAAAGGCCGGAAAATTTTGCTGAAATCCTTAATGAAGCGTCGATAAAATCCGGCATGCCATCAATAACATCAAGGAAGAAGCATTCATTATCATCGTGGGGATGATGAATAGCATTGAAGATGTTTAACTTCACTTTCATATTTTCAAAAGATAAATCCATCACCCCAGTCCTACAGTTAATGCAAGCATTCACTGTGGCTAGAAAAGGTCGCCCAAGAATAACTGGAATATACTTTTTGGACTCGTAGACTGGTTATGTATCAAGAACTAAGAAATCAACCAAAAAATAGAACTTGTCCACTTTTATGAATATATCTTCAACAATACCTCGTGGTTGTCTAACAGAACGGTCAGCAAGCTGTAGCACGACCGATATAGGTTTTAACTATCCTAAGCCTAACTTCTCATATACCAAGTAAGGAATAAGATTAACACTTGCTCTAAGATCAAGAAGTGCTCGCTCTATCACATTGTTTCCAATGATGCAAGAAATTGTAAGGGCACCAGGATCTTTAATCTTTAGAGGAGTGTTAAACTTAAGAATAGCACTGACCTGCCAGTAAGATAAACTTTCTTAGGAACTTGACTTTTGGACAGCCGCGTAAGATTAATCACTACTTGTTTGGCGGGATGAAAAATTGTCCCGCGATTTATATATTAATGACAAAAAATGATATCGTCTCTACTTTTTTTTCCTAAGTTTTAAGAATTAAACATTTTAAAAATTACCTTATATAGAAATTACCTTAGATTAAGTTTTCCTTAATCTTCACTCATAAAAATAGTCGAATACCTAATTATTTTCTCCCAAAAATTTCTCCTCAATTTCTAATTTCCTCCAAATTCCACACGATGAGAATATAACTGTCCACAAGGGCCACAACAAGGTAGAGAGTGAATACCAATCATCGATTGAGCATCGTAGTTGGCGGTGCATCTGGACAACATCTCCTTTTCGCCGGTTAAAATATCTGACAAGGTGATTGCCATCCAACAGCCAAGGTATGGAATTTGTGTCGTTGAATCTTTATTGTATTCGTTTAGTTCAAAAATTAGGGCTTGGGTTTTATAAAATTTTCAAGTGAACACTTTATTTCAAACCCTAACACTCTCTTGATCTGCAGACCTTTCAATCACCTTTGTCTTAGTTATTCGATCGAACTATCAGAGACTCCACCAGTGAGTTCGATTACTCCTTATTTCTTTGTTATATTCCAGCGTGGGTTGTTTACTCCTTTCTTCCTTAGTCATAAAGGATCGTAGCCGATAGTGACCGACTCAGAGCGAGTCGTTTCGATTTATACGATATTATATTTCACTCACTAATTTCTCTGATGGTTTCTTAGGGCTAAAAATAGTGGAGTTGCTTTTCTTTGATACTATTTTTTGTATCAGCTTCTAGGGAAAATTTAACTCTAATTTACTTCAAAAGTTGTTGTTTTTTCTTCCCAATTTTGGTAAATCTCTTCATTTGCAAACCTTTCAATCACCTTTGTCCGAAAAAATCCCCTATATGATACTTGCCTCATCGATGGTTGGATGTGCCTATAGGAATTTTTGTGTGGATGTGCTTTGCTTTTCTAGGTTTGCCTCATCTGTACGCCTCCAATAAACCTTATCTTCTCATCTATCTTAGCTTGTAGTCACTAGGGAACACTAATAGACTCCATAAACATTATGACTAATATCATTTGAAATTAACTTCTTCTCCATTTTTTTTTATTTTTTATTTTTTATTTTTTAAATATCACTTGCAATTTGATTTTACAAAGTACTCCAAACCACAATTGGGTTCTGTTATGTGATTGATGTCTTTAACACCCATTTTTGTATAAAGACTATATATATATATATATATATTTTTTTTTTTTGTTTCTCTTATTCGACTTCTACACCTCCGATCAACGGTGTAATTGAAACTATTTTATTGAGTTTGATTGTTTTGAAGTATTTGATTTTATTCTATTGACTGAAACTGCGAAAGAGATGAGAAAAAAGAGAGAGGAAGAAATTGTTTTTAGGATTTTTGTTTGGAACATGGACTTCTCTCAAACAGACACGTCTTTCATGATAATGGGGTTGCCTTTTGTTTCCTTTATATATTTGAGATTCTTAGTCTATGGTTCCAGTGATGGAAGTTTTTTATGCAGGATCTTTTTAGTTTAAGATCCTTGACATTTTTTTTTTTCACAATTATTTCTCTTTTTCTAATTCATTAATGCTAATCATTTGGGTATTGTTACTAATAGTACAATCACCACCATTTGAATTTACATGATCCACTTAAAATAGAGTCACTAATTTAATTTTTTTCTTATCAGTTATATATTGTATCGGTACCACTTGGTAAAGACACTAACATTGTTCTTGTACTTCTTTTTCATTATATTTGTAGGCTTGATTATTCTTATAATTAGACGAGGTTTTTTACTGATGATCGACTTAGATCTTTGGTAAGAAAGTCTAAAGTTGGGTTATGTTGTCGCCATTTCTATTAGCTTTTGTTTGAAACATAATTTTCTTATTTTTCTCGTAGTTGGATTAGTTTTGTTCTTTTAAGGTTTATTAATATTTATAGCCCTTTATTATTATTATTATTATTTTTATGTTGATAATGATGCATTTTACGTAGAACCTTAGAACTTTTAATTCCTTATTGCATATCATAAAATTTCCCATTTAGTGAAAGTAACTATTTGCCTTAATTCACATTGTTTGTGACAATCACAAATATATTTTGTTAGCAAAAGTAGGCCTTTAGTAAAACGAAATTGAGCTAAATTACACTATTATTTGGTATCACACTTCCTATCAGAATGATTCTGATCCAATGATTTTGTTCCAATGCTACGGTTGACAAAGTAGAGAAGAAAATGGAAGAGATTAGACAAGAGGTGCAAGGGATGAGGCAAGACATGCAACAACAAATTCAAGAGAAAGTGAGAGGGGCAATGCATGTGCTTAATGCAAATATTGTGCAGCCTCCCCCTCCACCACAAAATTAATCTAGTTAGAGCTTTAGAACAATTTTTTAAAATTAAGACGACTATTTTAGGACTTTGAATAGTTTCTTGAAGATTCTTGTTTTTCAATAGTGAATTTATAATTTTTGGGATGATGCATCTATATTTCTTCTACCCCTCTCTCTCTTAATTTTTTTGAAAACTCTCTTGCTTGACATATATTGGATATGGTTTGTGGAAAGGCTGCTTTATGGTAAGTTTGCTCTCTTATATTCAATTTAATTTTTATAATTATTTTTTTTTATAATTTATTTATTTATTTATTACTTGGGATACACTTTATTTTGCAGGTGGTTCATCTTGCTAGGATAGTTGCTACTTTGTTAGAGTGTACGTTCTATGGAGGTAAGGATTGCCTACCTTGTTTTTGTTAGTACTAAGGGTTCAGTTGTAACATTATCTATAGCATTTTCTTGAACGTGGCATTCTGGTAAGGTGAAGTAATGTTATGAATGTGTAGAAGCCATAGTTACTTCATTAATGATGGTTTTTTTTTATTATTGTTATTGTTAGTTTATGTTTAATGTTTTCTTTAATGGGTGTACTGATATGTATATACAATATTCTAATGACCTTTATCTTTTCTAATTGTAAAGCGATTGATTGGGATGACATGAAGAAAATGAAGTACTCAAGGAAACAACGAACTAAAGTGATGAGATTCAAGATGAAGGACTTTGTGCTGTTGCCATATATGGAGATTTGGGAGTTTTTTTATTTTTATTTTTATTTTTATTTTTATTTACGTTTTAGTTTGTATTTCTGTATTAATTTAGTTTATATTTTGTCTTAGAATTGAACAAGTGTAGCAATTTAATCAAATTTATGTCAAGTTAGTATTTGAACGCAGAATTATTTTGTATTTAATAATAAAATTTAATTTTATGTTTAAATTTGTGTTGCAATATGGAGTTTGAAAAGTGTACAGTTGAATTTGTGTTGCAATTTAGAATTTTTTAATATTCGTAGCAACGAAAAGTAGTTCACAAAGCATGCAAAAATTGGTTTTTTCTAACAAAAGTTGTTTGTCACTAGGTAAGTTAGTGACGAAAATTGTTATTGCTAATTTCCAATAAATTGTGACAAACATTTAAGTCACTAAAAGGCAAACAGATGTGATGAAAAGTTTTGTCACTAAAAGTCATGCAACAATGACGAAAATATTTTCGTTACTAAAAGCTAAGGTAGTAGTGACGAACTTGTCATTCGTCACTGTAGATCAACTGAGACGCTTAAATAGCAACGACATAGTGACAAATGATTTTTCGTCACTAAAACACTTTTAGCAATGAAAATCTAGCTTTTTGCGACGAAAAAAACGTCACTAAAGGTCACTTTTGTTGTAGTGGCAGTTTTTCATCCTCTCTTCGAGATAGAGTACTTGCTATTTGCCCAACTTGTGTCTCTAGCTTTGCCATGGCTTGAGAATGAGAATTTAGAAGTTGGGTATTGGCTTTAATTTCACCAAGGGCATTGAGTACTTGTTCCTCAAAAGC
>JAOTQH010252499.1:0-11791 GCA_025631255.1 Cornus kousa | reverse complement strand
TACAGAGAGGGCGCACCAATGATGGTTAGACGTGGAGAAGTGCTTCAATGTTGCAGAGGGGGAAAGAGACAGGGCTTGAATGAGGGTTAGGGCTCAATGGCTACGCTTCAATCCTGTTACAGAGACGGAGGGAGAGAGAGAGGGCTCTTCACGAATGAGATGAGTGATGGTTAGGGTTCCATGTTCGTGATGCTCGGTTTGGGTAGTATTGCTTCGCTGGTTAAGAGAGAGAGGGGGCGCTGATGTGAGATTTGTGTTTGTGTGATGCGTATTTTAGGGCAACAATAAAAGGGGGCAATAAGGTAAATGTGCTGGAATAGTGAGAAGGGCATTTCAGGCACCACAAGTTTTAAACAATAATAATTCATGTGCCATGTTATCAATTTAGTCAATCTCATTTTACAGAAATATAGGACTTTGACTTAACCTCAAGACCATTTATACGTAATTTTCCCTACTATATAATGGGCTATCACCTCACTGACGAGTCACTGTTCTTGTTGGGTTCCTCGCGCTAATAAAATTCTCTCTCTTAAAATTTTAAAATTTCGAACTTCATCGTCAAAACTCTCTCTCTCTCTCTGCAATGGCGCTTCCATCAGGATTTCGTGAGAGGCTGGAGCAGATGGAGCAGACCAGAAACCAACGCCTCTCTCTCCTCCAGGTCCTCAATCACTATTCAACTCTCTCTCTATATATATGTATGTGTATGTATTGTATATATAATAAAAATGCTCTAATTTTATGCAATAAAAATGGCAGGCCGAAAAAGAGCTACAAATCAACAAGTCTCAAATCTTAGCGTCCAAACTTTCCAACATCAGATCCATGGAACAAAGGTGCTTGAAGCTCGATTACAAGATCGCATCGCAACACTTCATCATCTCATCTCTCAATTCCCAAATTGACTCCCTCGATTCCAACAACCTCCACAATCCGCAACAATTTAGGTATTTTTCAACAATTCTATCTCTCTCTCTCTCTCTACACACACACACACACACACTCACACATACATAAATGCATAGAAATAGATGCAAATGAATTGAATTGGTGGATAGTTTGGTTGGTATTTAGGGTTTTGAAGAGCGAGGTGGAGGAGCTGGAGGAGTTGGAGAAGGAAAAAGAGAGGTTTTATGGTTTAAAGATTCGTGAAATGGAGGAATTTAGGGCACAAGTGGAGAACTTTGTTGTCGAGTGTGGAATGCAAGTGCAGGAACTGAGGAACATCGTGAATGAGGTAAGAGGATTTTCCATTCTCTTGCTGTAATCAATTCGTATTAATGAGTTACGAAATGTTGGTTTACATCACTTATTTATTTATTTATTTATTTTTGCTAATATAGTCTGGCATTTGAAATTCTGATGATTCTTGAGCATCACCATGTCCAATTGTCCAGTATTAGTTTATGTCTATGTGTATGGATATGATCTATTGCACTTGAACAATCTTAAAAGCTATGCAATTACTATTTATTGTGCGCATATTTAAAAAGTTTTTCATACTATTTATATATGCTTATTATGTGTGTGTATTCGTGCTAATGTGGTTTTCATGTTTACATCCTTAATCTTGAAGAGGAAGCTGTAAAATATCCGAGGAGTTAGAAAAAGTAAATAATAAGGTACAAGAATCATAAACTTAGTTGAGTGACTGTCTCATTGTGTCGAAAGACAAAGTAACAATGATGTTTGACTGATCATTAGGTGTTCACTTAATAACTTAGTGGGCTAATTTGACTTGTTTAGGTTGTGTTGACCCAACTGAATTTTACAATTTCAATATCTGTCAACTGGATTTCAGAAGAATAGAAAAACTGTTTTTGAATGGTGAAAATATTTATTTTGATAAATATGATGTCATAGCTCAAAATTGTTGATTTCTCGGTACTATTTGATGAAACTGAGAACCACAATTGGAATGTCTTATGGGAACCAGAATGAAATTTAGATTCCTATTGGATTGGCTTAAGAGAATTACAGCATTCTTGTTAGTGTTATTTGAAATCTACAAACAAGTGGGATGGTCAGAGAAAATTAGATCTTCCTTTGATTGTTCTTGGTGTAGTCCCATATTGACCTTTTGGCCTTAACCTTTATAGCGAGGAAGGATTTCCTCAATATCTACTGATCGTCATAAGCTTATTTGTTATCAGATCTTTCTTAGTAGTTTTATCATTTTTTCAGCTCAAGTCAAGTTTCATGGAACTTCAAGGCAACAGTGGATATTGGAATAATTCTGAGATAGCTGCTGCTGAGATGAGAAGATCTGAACTTTTAGCAGAGAAAGAGAAGTTGGATAGGAATTTAGCTTCCAATTACCAGATACGAGAACAGTTTCAAAAGCAGCTTCACAGTATATTGAATACCCAAAATCATGGGAAAAGGAAACTATGCCAACTTCCTTAAAACAAACTTCTTGAACAGAAAAATCCCTGCCCTCCAAACCGGACATGAAGGTCTCCCCTCATCTGTCTCTCTGCTTAGTATTAGAAGAGAAATCAGGCAACAAACATATGTATTGAGATTAGAGGCTAAATCTCTTATTGAATTGTTTGCTTTACAAAATGGTTGTAAATGGAATATTTTGCCACAATTCTATGCTTTCAATATAACGAAGAGAAAATAAAGACTTCTTTCAGTTTTTGCCTTTACATATTTTAAATTCAATGAGGACACGTGTCATCCTATTATTGTGTCGCACCAGTGGTTTGGAGGAGGTTTTTCCTTATATGTACGGGGTTGAGTATTGTTCATTTGTTCCTAAGAAAATATCTGAAAACTAAGTCAAAATGGACAAGTTTGGGTAAAAGCAGTGAACACTTTGTTTCTTTTCATACTCCAAAATGGAAGTTTGATATGTCGAAGTATGTGGAACTGGGCTGGATATTGAAATATCCAGGGAAAAAAACTGAGTGTAAATGGTCCAGATTGGAGGGAGAGCTTATGATGATGAATTAAACATGTTTATTTGATAGCTTACTTGATGTGTGAATAAAATTATTTTTTCGGACATCAATTAAACTAGAAACATGGTCATTGACACATTGTCTTATTGATGCATACACAGGTACTGTGGTTAGACTGTGCTTTTATTAATATATTACATGTGAAACTGGATTTTAGAGCTTCTGGGAAGGGAACTGAACATGTTTGCGATATTCTCCAAGTGCCCACATCGGGAAAATGTTCCTATATTGTGCATAATGCAGCATACAATTCTTCATGTAGACTCCAGTAATTTCCTGTGATGACAATCTTATGGTTAGAAGAAGGAACGGAATAAAATATGAAACTCAAGAAGATAACTAGAGAGAAAGCAACAGTAGAGAAACCATTTTGGCATATGCTAAAAGTTATTGTATCTAAATTACCTGTTGCGGAAAATCACCATCATCTAACTGTGCATTAATTAATAACTTTGCTGCTTTATGTAAAGGTGTTGGATCTCTCTCAGCCTTATTAATAAGAGAAAAACCCAATAAAAAGAAGTTAATGATTTATTTTGGGGACGATAGAGATGTTCTACTTGCAATGTGAATATGACACATGAAAAAGTTGGAACTAACCTGTCCGCCTAAAATAAGACCCATCATAGCCCAAGATGTTTGTACTATGTTTGTCCTGTTTCCTTCCAGCGGTGTGAATTTCTGCGTCACACGAACATTAACATTGATGTGGATAGATAATTTTTTTGCGAGTAATTTTATTGCTTCATGACATTGTTAGGCTTTAGAGACAACATTATAGTTGAACATCGAGTAGGCCACTTACCATACTTGGGCATGACTCCAGATCCTCTCCCCATCCTCCCTCTTCATTTTGTGTTGAAAGCAAAAACTGGACTGCTTTGCGAACTGCTGGGCTGTTGTTATATGTGTTCCCGGCAGAAGCAAACCCTCTCAGCACGAAAAATGTGCCATAGATGAAGCAAATTCCCCAATAGCCATACCTGTCAATATCATAATATGCATGAAATTAAATTGCCATAATTCTTCCCTTATTTTCCGTCTAAATTTGATATATGCCTTTCGATTTACCATATTTGAGAAGAAAGTGAACTCACCAAGAACCGTCTTGCCATTGTCTCTCTTCAAGAAAATGTAATGCCCTTTCCACAGCAATGTTTATTTCTTTCTCCCGATGCCCCGGATGTAAATGTTTGAACAATATTAGAGTTTGTATTACAGATGCAGTGCATTCAACATGCCTAAACCACCACACGACCAAATATTAATTGACTACTCATGGTATGCTTTTGTTTTATAATGAGAATGAAATAAGAAATCTTCTATGACATCTTACTCTTGCTCAACGACTATATCTGCAAAAAGTTCCGAAGGATTCAGCATCTGAGGAAAATAAAAAATATATATGTATCATAGGTTAGCCAAGCAGCAATTTTTGTAACCCAAGAGGGCTTGTTTGGCAGAACTTTCAGAATGGAAGCATATGTCGATTGATATGAATATGGGAGAATGTTCACCTGTAAATATGGTTGTGGGATTGCTGGCTCCCAAATAGCAAAACCACCACTTTGAGGACTCTAAACAGGGAGAATGGAAAAGAATAATGGTTAGACATATTACCTTGCAAATATATGTATATCTATCCATCTTCAATGTCAATTATAACGGATATACAATATGATTTATGTACTTGTAAGTAGAGAAGAATGTTCACGGCTTCATGCAATCGCTTGACATCAATTTTTTCTCCAGCAATTTCTGGTGGCATTTGTGAAAGTAATAATAGACACTGCAGAAAGAAAAAGGGTATTTCGTTACAATAACTAATTACCAAATTCTAGTAATTTTCGTTGTATAGTTATACCAAAATAGAGCTACATTACCTTCATTGCCTCCCCTGTGCAGTCTGAGACAACCCAACCCTGATCTTGATCGGAGAAAGTCCATCCTCCTTTAGAAATGTGACGATACATACTTTTGAAATCCCCAGCTGGATCTTCTTTCATCTTCAAATCATGATACAATACTAGTAAGCGAAAATAAAACTTTCTGTAGATACTAATTCCTATGAATGGGAAAATACCTGTGATTCTTTGATGTAAAAGTGTGCTTTTTTAAGAGTGTCTCCATATTCATCAACAAGATTACTGGCAAGAATTGCTTGAGTAGCAAGGGTACTGTCCCATATCTGACTGCCAAAAGTCTACAGATTTTAATTAACGAGTTAGTAAATTTTCTTGGTCAGGTCCAGCCAAAGTTATGAAGATGGTTCGACAAGTTGAAAAAACAGTCTCGTCGAGTGAAGAACAGAGTATAGCAGCTGTTGGGATTTGACAAAGACAAGGTAAGACTCTAGACCCCTGACAAAATGCAATCTCGTACTAACCTGCATTTTCATTCCATCTTCTGCTAACCACAAAAAATCAGGAACTCTGGCAAGATGATATTTAAATTCATCACAATTTGGGTCATGTGCATACCATGCCATCATTTGTAAACACTGCACAAACAAAAATAAAAAAAATTATAATTGAAAAAAAGATTAGATTCATCCAGTACTTCATCCATAAACCTGCATTTCATTTTGTCTATGTTACTCACCTTTTCTATACATCCTATAGTGATGTATCGACTCCCCTCAGCTGCATAACGCATATGCTTGATTGCTTTTCCTAGAGCTCTTTCTCTAATCTTGGAGAAGGGCCATTTCTTTATAATCGGCTCGGTGAAGTAATGCAGAGTATTCCAAGTCAGATCTTGTATGAAGGTATGAGGGTAATAGAGATCCTCCTGCATTGAGCGTATACATATGTAATACATATATGAATGGCTTCTTAGAGGAAATGAAAATGTTTTTCAATACCAAAAAAATAAGTCCAAAAAGAAAATGAATAAACATTTGTGAGTAAGTTTTTTCCTTGAATGTATACAAAATCTAAATTAGGTTAATTAAAATTTACCTTGCAACAGTTATGGCGTGTTTTGTTCCAGTCTATTTGATCATATGGATGGGAGTAAAGTTCGTGTCTCAATGATTTGACAAGATCGGTGATCGGTCCCACATATTTTCTCCCGTATAAATACGACATTGGCATGTAAGTGGTGCGACAATAACACCACATTTTTGCTGCAATGGATGATGATGAGTAGATTTAGACGAAAACCTCATTAATCCAACTTCAAAATTTAAAAATGATATAGAAATATAGCAAAATAAGGAACAACATGTTGGAAATTTTGCAATAAGTTTTAACAATGTGTACAAACCTGGACAGAGATTGGATAAATGGCAACAAAAGTAGTATTGACAAAGACATTATTGTTGGATATTTTACTACTACTAGTCTTAACATTTATATTGTTGGAAATGTGAACATTGTTAGCAAACTTAGCATTATGGTACATGGATTGAAATATGTTGTATTATTGACTTAAAAGTTAAAACTGTCAAATTCATGCATAGTCATCAAGGCCTCACTATTTGTGTCTTGAGTAGGCCAGGCTGATAGGGCTTAGTGTCTTATTAAAAAGCCCGTCTTTTGTTTATGTTGATGAAAAACATGTGTAATTTTATTTATTATTGTTATTTATTTATGTATTATTTTTTATTTTTTTTTAAATCTCCAAGTTTCAAGAGAGAAATTGTGTTCTTGCTAATATTTGAGGATTCTTTTAACTTGACTTTTATGTTTATCAATGGTTGGTATAATGGATCTAAATATGACTCTTGCTACTTTACTGATTGAATAAATAATTTATACTACAAGTTTAGATAAATAAATAAATAAAAAACACAAAACATTCATGCAAGAAGCTAATCAGAAATTTGTCAATACCAGGATGAAAAGGCAAAATTGATGGGCAAAGCCAAAATTCTGGGGGCACCGGATTGCAGCCTGACCATTCATACACGCCAAGCACCTATACAAAACGAGATTTCATGCATTATGAGGAAGTCAGCTATAGAGTTTGCAAGTAATTTCATGGACAATAATATTTTACATTAAATCTTAACAATTTAATTTGCGTAAAAGCTCTGTTTGGCTGCAGGCAAGATAGAGGAAAGGAAAATATAGTTTGGAGTCCTGCAACTACTGTAACTTCTGCCCACTTTTTCTTGAAAACCAAACAGAATCCATCTGAAAATGTTCTTAGACTCTATATGCAATGAATTATAATTAATCCATCGCTACTTGAAGTACTTTTCTTATTTGAATATGTTAGTTTTACCGAAAGATAGAGTTTTCCCCAATTGGGTATCTCAGTAACACCACCATGATCAAGAATCCATTTCTGGCCTCTTGCAACAGCTCTATTTTCTCCGTCATCAGGTCCTTCTCCTAGTAAACGCAATGCAACATAGCTAAGTGTGGAGCCAAACATGGTGCTGTGGCCCTCGATATAGAATCCCCATCCGCCATCATCGTTCTACGAAAACCCATAAACTCCATTAGTTTATATAATGGATGAACATGCATTTCTAATGTATATAATTAATGGAATTTGAATTACTACTTGGTGATTGTAAATGTAGCGAATCAGCTCCTTCTTGTGTTCCACTGTTAGGACAGTATTCATTGTTCCACTTATATATAGGATAATGATCTGCAGAGTGTAACATTTTTAATAAGTTAGCCCAAAATATAGCTTATTAACAATGTGACAGCTTTGTTTGGTTACTGAGAAAACAGAGGAAAATGTGATAAACTTAGCCGGTATGCTTAGCATTATTCTTTTTTGTTTCAGGATTACTTAAAGATCGACACTTACCAAGGGGGGAGCAAAAAAAATTGGGCCTGCATTTTCAGCTGGCCAGTGCCCATCACTTGCTTGGATTGCGCAATTTAATCGAACAGCTTTCCTCAATGCAGTTGTCACAGCTTCATAGGTTATTTCTTCGTTTTCTCCAATTCTCACAGGCGGTATGCTTAGATCAATTCCATTTTCCCTCTTAAGCTGTGATTGAAGATCATAAAAAATATAAAAATAAAATAAAAATTCTAGTTAGTCAGAACTTCATCTTGAATTTTTTATTTTATTTTTTTTTTCCTAGTTGGTACTCACACACATGCCTCCATAGAGGCTCGAACCCCTGACCTCTCTTTAAGAAGTAGGAGCTTGGTACCGCTAGGCTGGCTTGTTGGTTCATCTTAACTTTTCTAGTACTTGACTTAATTAGTACCAAACTAACATGTTTGATGCTATCAGCCAAAATTATCATGGTATGGTAGTAACACAATTTTGGAAGGTGAACAATCTATGTTACTTATGATGGACGTACTATAACATATTCTAATAAAATTAGTATGGTACTAGTTCTGGAGGTTTGCATAGTAAGGTTTGTGTTTACCTGCATTCGCATTAAAACATCACCACAGGGTTTAGCTCGGGATCGGTTTATCCGGTTTCTCCGGTAGTCATCTCGAGCTTTCTCAACTTGTGCCCTCTCCTCCGGTGTCCCGGCTTCAGGGTCGAACTCCCAAATTTGTCTACCGACGAAATTGTTAGTGCTATATAACCAAGGTCCATGCCCTTCAGCAACCTTGAGCTTCCACATACTCTTGATTTTAGCTTAGCAACTCAAATTATCTGTGCTAGGTATCAGCAGTTACAAAAATAAATTAAATTAGATGACATCTATATACAATATTGTCAATTGGTCAAAATAAATGTTGTTGGTAAACTATTTAATTTGTTGTTCAGTTTCAGTTCTATTAGAAGTAGATTATTGCCTTGCAGGCTCATTTTATTCTTTGTATCAAATTAAACCATGTTTTTTAAAAAAAATCAGAAATGTGTAAATATAACACATATCTCGACTTTAGCATTAAATAATATATTTATTATATATATATATATATATATATAATAACTTTCTGTGTTCTTTTATTGGAATTTTTTGGTCTTCTCTTATTTGTTATGTGCTTCTGTTCTAGTAATTAAACCATGATATCTATATATATTATAACTTTGTGTGTTCTTTTACTGGAATTTTTTTGTTCTTCTCTTATTTTATTTTATTTTATTTTTTTTCAAGAACACAGAGGTCTTCTCTTATTTGTTATGTGCTTCTGTTCTAGTAATTAAACCATGGTATTTATATATATAATAACTTTTCGTGTTCTTTTACTGGGCATTTTTGGGTCTTATCTTATATGTTATGTGCTTGTGTTGCCCCCTCAAATCTGGTGTTCTTAATGCAAATGTTTAATTGTATTGGGAAATAGTTGAGATATGCTTTGTCTGGAGCATGTATCTTTAAACCAAATCTTAATTAACTACAAAGTTTCAAGATTTGTGAGAAGTCATAAACACATATGCATATATGCATGGGGTGTGTGAGAGAGATATACCTGACTCAAAAAGACTAATCAGCACTGTGTTTGGTCTTTGCTATAGGAGGGAAGTGAGCTTCAAAAGAAGAATGTTGAAGAGCAAGTACTTCAAATTAATGTTTGTGTGAATGCAAGTACTTGAAATAAAGAGAAACATATCATTATATATATATATATATATATATATTATTGGAAGTTAAAATGGATATTTATATATGTAGTATATTAAATCTGAGATTTTTATCATATCACCTAGGCCAAACTTCAGCTGCCCTAGCACCCCCTTTATCATATATATTGAACCGTGGACACAATGACCACGTGGATATATAATAGTCCTTTTACATGATGCATCTCACCACACACAAATATGTGTATAATTGTCCTTGACAAAACAGCCACCACGTAAAAATCGAAATTTCACGAAGAGAGAGAGAGAGAGAGAGAGAGAGAGGATTGAGAATTGGGGAAGGTGGTGGAATCCACGTGCATGGTGATTGTTGATTGTTCAGGGTTCCAATGAGATAGGCCCCACTGTGCGTGGATCCCATGCGTACTTCCAACCATGGCACCATCACATGCTAGAAGTGTGACATTATGAACTTATTTCTTAAAATCATACTCCATAACAAATAATTAATAAAAAAATCATACAATATGATAAAAGGAGGGGTCAGGCAGGATCTCCGAATTTGGA
The DNA here is from genome assembly GCA_025631255.1 of Cornus kousa. Classification (NCBI taxonomy): domain Eukaryota; kingdom Viridiplantae; phylum Streptophyta; class Magnoliopsida; order Cornales; family Cornaceae; genus Cornus; species Cornus kousa. The sequence continues at coordinate 1,790 of JAOTQH010252499.1, read as the reverse complement.
GCATTCCAAAGATCTTTAGGAGAATATATCGTTTTTCTTACATAATAGCATATATGTATTTAGTTGACGGTTCGGCTCACTCTCGACAAAACTGATACACACACTTGCATGTATGGACAATATATATATATATAGAGAGAGAGAGAGAGAGAGAGGGGTACCTGATTCAGAGAGATGTAATAAAGCGAAGAACCAGCAGTGGTGTTGAGCCTTAGCTATAAGAGGGATTTGATGAGCTTCAAATGTTTGTGAATTGAAGGAAAGAGAGGAGAGCAGCATTTATACATGCAGAGGGTACTAGACTTAGATGCAGGTACCTCTCCGCCACTGCTGTGTAAGCAGCACCTTTATTCCAAAGTAGTTGACAAATTTAATTAGTCAAAGTTTTAAAGTACTAAATTATTTTAAAACATAAGAGTATATGAATCACAGTTGTTAAAATACTCAATTATTTTGAACCGACAGGAGTAATTAACAATGACAAAAACAGAATCCAATCTCTAATGTTATATACCCTGACAAAGTAATAAATGCACACACTTAATCTTCATAACCAAAGAAAGAAATTCTTGTAGGTTGACATGTGAGTACTCCATTTTTCTAGAAAATTCTCACTTTCTATTATTAAAAAAAATAAAAAGTCGCAGTCAATCCAAGAGGATTTTATTGCGGAGAACACAAATTTTGTGTCTGGTCCCCTCTGGGGGTACCAAAACCCACCGAACACCACGACTAACTTTTTCAACGCATGACCACCTTCAATTTTGCTATAAAATAGAAGAAAAAAAATGACCAACCTAATGAATCTAAACAAATATAACAATTATATACATAAAAAGTACAACATAAAAAATATATATAAAAAAAACAAAATAAAAATTAATACAAAAATAAATCATACAACTTTGTGGAGAACCAATTGTCTTCTTAATATTACTTATTTGTTTTCTCCTTCCTTCATTGCTTATAATTACCAGTATACTAAGTTACTAACTCCACCAATATAATAAGTTACTAACTCCATAATATATAGCACTCAAAATGACTTGATGGACACAAGAACACATTCATATATTACTTCACAAACTTAGTTTCAACTTCCACCGACAGATTTTAAATCATGTACTTCCATTGAATTTTATCTTCAAATTTTTAATTTCTGTACCAGGCTACTGGCTTTTGTTAAAGTCGTTTTGTTTGCTTTTGAAAAATGTACATTAAAGACTTCTTACTGCAGGCTTTAAAGCTTTTCTTTTTCTTTTTTGTCCTATACATTAAATTTTTTATTTTTTTATTTTTATTTTTATTTTTTGTCCTATACTAAACTTTGCTACCGACACTTTTTTTTTTTTTTTCCCAAACTTTTTCAGCTCTATATAAAATAAGTTGCAATCATGCTCCAGAGTCCAGACCCAGGTTCATGGGATGAAGTAACTGGTTAAGTAAAAGGTACTATCATGCTTCAGAGTCTGAGCTTGTGGGCCAATGGGTTAAATTCGATACTTCTTTATCTTTTGACTTGTTCTTTGGCCTCTATTCGGACCCGATGAAAAAAATAAGACATTGGTAGATCTTAGGTTGAGTCAAATTATTTTCATTTTTCTTTTCATCAAATAAAACCTTAAGTGTTTAACGCGAATGGATTGGTTCGACGAACCATGCTATATACATATTTTTATAGTATAATTCAATAAGTTTTTAAAGATTTTATTAAATTTTTTAAGGATTATATAAGGCAAATAATGACCCATTACTAATTTTCAAGTATACTAGCTTAGTTCAGGCCATTT
>JAOTQH010252488.1:0-11792 GCA_025631255.1 Cornus kousa | reverse complement strand
GGGATGTATATACACATATATATACCTTTCCAACTAGTCAAGTTTAGTGGAAATCTCTCTCCAGATATGACCGTAGATTACACCCTTTTTCCCCCCAAAAATCCCACCATTTTTCACTTCATCTAAAGTTTGGATTTTTTTCTTTTCTCATTGGGTCCAATCTAAAGGCACAACCTTGTGAATGGTCCCTATCCAAAAGTTACCATGCTAGAAAGCAACTACCCTACTAAATAAAACCAGTTAAAATGAAAAAATATATTTTTTGACTGCGAAATGTTTCAACTTGAACAAAAAATAAGTTACTTTTAAAATTTCTCCAACGTCTATCAGCAGTTTGCGTTTGGTCCATCATCTAGTATTTCTTTTATTTTCAAGGCGATAAAATTTTTATTTTCCCCTTTCTTTTCTCTTTACAGTCTTTAAACCTTGACCTAGAGCTTGGGAGTTAAGACCCAAAGCCACTAGGACAAAGATAGAAAGTAGGTGATGAATTTTTCCTTCCAGTTTATATAACTAACTCATGTCCTTCCGGTTTGTATAAATCTCTACTTTGTTCATGATGCTTGACCTTGTCTGCTTGAAGAATAATGCAGTGGAGATGTACAAGGTGTTCAATTGCACTTCAGATGAAAGACACTGTAGACCAAGTTTGACAAGTTGTGGCCTTTGTGGAGGGTCTACGCATTCTTTCAAAATCCTTTCCAGTGAATTAGGAACTCCTGAAGGGAGAGGTGACTTTAGCGATATGAATGCAAGAGAAAATGTAAGAAATTTTTACATGAATCTAGTTAACCAATTATGGTGCCAGTATTATCTAATCTTGGGTAAATTGTAGTGACACCCCCTCAGGTTTGCCTAAAAGACGGGTAGATACAACTTAGGTCATTTTTGGACAATCACACTCTCTAGGTTTGCAAACTTGAACAATGACACCCCATTCTATAAAAAAAGAGCCAAACACAGCCTTAATTGGCGTGAAATGTCTAATATGTCCTAAGATATATTTTAATTCTCTCATAAAATGACCAAACTACCTTCTCCTTATCTTTCTCTTTTCCATCCTATTTTTGCCAAACACAAATTTTTGTCTCTCTCTTTCAACCCTCTCATCTCGGTGGTGGCGACAAAGGTTGTGGGTGAAGATATGGTGGTTGGGTGGTAGCGGCAAAGGTCGTGGGTGAAGATGCGGTGGTCGGGTGGGGGTAGCGAAGGTTATGGATGAAATGGGTTTGCCTAAGTCGGGTTATAGCTTCAAATGGAGCCAGTCGGTAGGGGCAGACTGGCGCAGCGGTGGCTCGAAACACAGACGGAGGTGTGCTCGGAGCAGTGAGGACGGGGTCATCCGTGGAGACTCGGCAATGAGCTTGCGAGCAAGGTGGAGAGCTTGGTTGTGGATGAATTATGAGCAAAGTGGTGATGGACTAGCTGTAACGGTTTAATGGAGCCGATGGAGACAAGCTGGTTAATTGTGGCGGTGAGCGAGGAGGGACTCTTGGCTTTGATGATGTCCACTGCAATGATGAGGACAGTGTCCTTGCTGCACAGCACTGGTGGGCAATGAGAAGTCAGTTGTGGATGATCTATGACCGACGATGAGAGCGACAGTGAACTCGACTGGTGGCTGTAGATAAACTGTGGATGTGCACCGGTGAGACAGATCCGGCGATGGAGGTGGAGCTCGGCTTGCGGTGATGAATAGGAAGTGGGCGAAGATGGATCTCTGGTTTATTTGGGGGTGATTACTGATTATGGTGGTGACTGGTAGGTTGAAACTGGTTGTGGGGGTTGTTGTGGATGGTGGTGGTGGGTTAAATTTGGTTGTGGGTGTGATGGGGTGGTGGGGTGTGTGTGTAAGAAAAGGGTAAGGCCTAATTTGGGGGTGGTTGGGCTCCTGGTTGTGGACGGTGGCAGTGGTGGTGTTTGGGTGTGACAGTTGTGAAATGATCCAACATAGAGTTTAGGGTCATTTTGGTCAATTAATAGGAAATTATAAAGTTAATTTAGTCAATTTTGAATTCAAAGGGTCAACATGTACTTTCATCACATTTGGGGTGTCTTTGTTTGGTTTAACAAACTTAGAGGGTATCACTATTCAAAAATGACCTAAGTTGTATCTACCTATCTTTTAGGAAAACTTAGAGGGTGTCACTGACTAAATATTTCAACTTCATTAATGAACAATGACCAGGAGGGAGAGTGATGGCATTGGAGGCACTGTGACAAAGGAGAGCTAAGGTTTTGAATTGTTTTTTTTTTTAATATTTTATCATTAACGTTTTTTAATTTATCCGTTTCACTTTTAAATTACTTTTTTAAAAAATATACTTCAGATTGCATAAATTGCATTGCAACATCGGTCAGCATGACTCAATTACAACAAAAAATCATAATCCATATGAGAGTCAAACTCATGACATCCGAATATACGGGTCATCTCATAAGATCCTTTAACAATTTCGAATGGTGTCTCTTTTGTTGATTGTTGGGTTGTTTCTCTCCTGGGCTCTTTTAACCATTTGGGCCTCGTATTTTATGGCCTTTGGGTTGTTGTACTGGAACTAATTATTGACTATTGAAAAGGATATGTATTGAGATTTGTGGATATAAAAACAAAATTAATCTCAATCTTATGATTAATAAAGTTTATTGCCCTTGTTGACATAATCCTTATTATAGTTTTTTAAATTATTTTTCATTTTTTTAAGAATTACTTTTATAAAGGAGTCATTGGACCTCAATTTATTTAAGGGCAAAGTGTACAAAGGAAATAGTGAGTATATACCCCCTTCGGCATAAAAGTGCTTAAATACCTATCCATTCAAGAAGACTAAAATGACCTTATATCAATATAATAAAATAATATTAAAAAAATAAGCTGAGATAAAATGATGGTTTGGAACATGTCCTTCTATCAATTAAAATGCACTATCTATATATATATATCTATATCTATTCTCAGGAAAATGTCAATACTTTTTTTGCTTCAATAAATAAGAAAAATATAATTACTTTATGAATCCTGCAATTTTGTTTCGGATCTCTCTCCATAAGATCGAAAGAGGAACATTCCAAAGAAGAGATGGTGAGAGGATTGAGAATTTTTTTAATTATTATTTTTTTTTTTGTTTTTTGTAATTTCTTTTTTATACTTCTTTTAATAGTGTAATTTATTTAAAGATTCATTTCTTCTATTCACGATGATTAGTTGCGTGATTAGGATCCACTTGGTACACATTTTGTCTTTACGTTCATTTGTTGTAATTTTTTTGAAAGAAAAAAACATTAAAACATGTTTGGTAAAAAAAATATTGCAAATCTGAAAAATATAATGATTAGTTAAAAAAAAAAAAAATTACTGTTATCGTACCCATTGTTATAGTGCTGAAAGATGTAAAAATAACAAAATTGATGGTTCAATTTTTGGTTACTTTTCATGAAACGTTTCGACATCGTGCAAAATAAAACTTTTTTTTACTACACATATTTTTACCCGAGTACACTCTATAGTAGTAAAAAACAAAATGCATACCAAATAGACAAAAAAATATTGCAATCCGACCGAGCAGTTATATATATGCGTGTTTAAAATGAAAAAACTTACATATGTAATATGTTCTAATATATTAATTGGACCGAGATGTGTGTGTGTGTATATATATATATATATTATTTTTTTTCGCAAGCAAGAAAACATATTTATTGATTAGAATCAGAAATTACATCCAAACGAACTTTATGCAAAACAAACTCTGTGAAATTATCATCCCATAAACATGTACTTTTCTCTTGTAAAGCATAAGCAGCAAATCAAAAGCAGGGTGATGATGAAGCCATTCACGGATATCTTCTACTAGAGGGCTAAGTAAAAGAGATGAAGACCCATCCAACATCACAGCCTTAACAATGACCTCTGGATCAATCTCAAACACAATACGACTATAACCCCAACGAATAACCTATTTCATAACCTTTCAAAGCACCAAACCTTCAGCCACTAACGGTTCTGAAACTCTTTGAAAGAAAAAAGATACCAATCGTAACACCTTTCCCTTATGATCATGCATAGCCATTCCACCTCCAGCCTCACATAATACTTTGCAAAATGATGCATCAGTATTAACTTTAATCACGTCCATTGGAGGAGCTTGCCACCTAACAGGATTCCTATAACTATTTTGATGTGATCTCATAGTAGCAAAAGGAGCAACATTACAATTTAAAATTTCAAAACGTGAGCTTCTCCAATTCTAACTATCTCCATTGCATCCCACCATTTTTGCTCAAACACCCAAGTATTACGTGCCTTCCAAATCTGCCAACAAAGAAAAGCAACCATACTCTTCATCGAGATGTATATGTGTGTGTGCGTGTGTGTAAAATATACCTATATAATACACATATTCAAATGGCAGAGGGATTTAGGAAGACCAAAATGAAACCGAGGTTGTGGGTGCTATGCAAATTTTGAGGATAAAAAGGTTCGTATTAACACATGGTGGGAGTTATGGGACTCGTCAGAGTGACCTAACCTTATCCAACTAGAGCCATTTTAGTATACATATTACAAACTAACACTCATGATAATAATAATAATAATAATAATAATAATAATAATAAGTATACATACAAAAATATTATATGAAGAATTATTGAATTTTTTAGTTTTTTTTTTTTTTTTAATTATTGGTAAGAAATATATTTACATGCCCATTTTCGTTTATTTTTGTCCCTGTGTTGATTTGAATCCTCCCACTTTTTGCTTGTAAAAATAAGAAAATATTACTAAATCACAAGACCATTATTATAATGTAAAATGTGACATGCAAATAATACATAGGAGCCTCTTAAAAGCGTCCTATAATTACTTGAAATTTTCTTGAAAAGGTTTCAAAAACTCAAACTCTCCAAATTGAAGGTTTGAAAACAAGGACAACTAAAAATATATATATTAAAAAAAAAACAAATAAATAAATAAAGACAACAACTTTTGTTGTCTTAGCCTTTCATATGTGTTCCAACTAAATCATCTTAGATAATAACTGCACAAACTCTTCTCATTTTTTTTTTTTTTTTTTTTTTTTATAATTGCAAAGGCACAAAGACCAAGCCAACAATGGCAATAGAGAGGCAAAAGCCTAACCAAATAAAGGTATACAAAATTTGAAGCAAAACAAGGAAAAATGCAGAAAAGGCTCCAAATTTGTTGAGAACAAGAGCCAAAAGCTCAAGAACAGAAACCACTTAGGGAGAAGTGTAAGAAAATTCTAGCATAAATAGAAACATGGTTCCAATGCACAAATTTGATAAAAAAGAAAGACATACCCAATATAGAAACTATGTTTGAAGAGAACACTAGAGCAGAAACGTTCTTCAACCCTCTACCTTTACTACGATATTGAACAATGGATTTCAGACTCTTTTACCACATATTTATAGAGGGTTGGGACCATTCCTTATCAGTTGAGATAGAGAGATGTGTTGGTTCCATCAACAGATGCATTTATCTGCAAACAACTGCTAATACACTAAAACAAACAATCATAACTCTTAAATATATATAGGTGACTATTCATTCAAATATATGGATAACTAAATATTAATTAATTATTGTCAGACTATTAATATTTTGCTTACATTCTCCCACTTAGTCTAACGATAATTAATTCTGATCACATTAAGATCAAAATGATCATTGAGTGCACTCTTATAAAGATATGGTTCTTAATTATTTACAGATATCTTATAAATTTCTTTGCCGCGTACTATAGATCCAAACCAGGATCACTGTGATATCTGCTTCACTAGCAAATGCTATATTATAGTTAACCATATGCAAAACCTGATCATACATTATGTTCCTAAAGGTGTAAAAAATGTTTTTTTTACCTAATACTACTATATATATTTTCTTGGTAATTAGATTACCAAATTTCTCAACTTTTACAATGGGTACATTTACCTTTATAGTATTATATGTCAAATACTTTCTGAACTTTATCTAATTAGGTTCTTTGTGACAATCCAAGAATTTCACAAGATTGATTTAGGTGAAACTTAATGCCAATAAAAAGGCGTCACCAACATCTTCATCTCAAATATTTGAGAAATTAAATTATTTAATCTCATGTACAATAGTGTCACTGTCATCCACATTTAACACTAAAGATGAATTTTACTCCCATTGACTTTGAGAATTACTAAGGCAACACATTTACAGTTTAATTGATGGGAATATCAACTAAACTTTCCAGAGTTAATTAAATAATGCCTCAAAATAATGAATTCTGAATGGGATTAACATAACATATAATAATCTTTCCTTTGGGCCAAAATTATCACATATTAGTCTCCTACTGGTGAAATAACTATTACCTTTGAAGCTAATTAATCATAAAAAATACAATAACATCTTATTTTCCTTTAGGCGTAGTGAGTCATCAGTTGTATTTTCTACACTAATTACCTCAATCCACTTAGTTGAACAAACTCAAAGACCCACATTTGGGCTTGATCATTACTCGTCTTTACTAAATGCCAACACAATCCTTTAACTTTAACAAAATAAAATTTTTTTCACTAGGTACAAATATCATTAAAAAATTTCATGAGTATGCCACTTTGGTGACTAAACACTCAATCAAACTAAATGACACTTGTGCTTAGAATTGCAAAATACAATTCAATTTTCCTGAATGAATCTAGACATGTGCATATACATATTATGAAACAATTTATAACATGAGACACATGCATAATTATGTATATAATTTTAATAACATGTATAATTTTATAAATTTATATGCTATGAAACTTTAAATTAATCATTGGCTATGCCATGTATATCATTAAATATATAAAGCATTCAACCAGTGATGATAACTTAAGAAAAATGGCATATTTATGAAAATTAAAATTTAAGGGACAAAATAAGATCCAAAATTTTTCAAAATTTATACATGTTATACAATAAAAATTTCACTAATTAAAATATTAAATTAGCGACCCTTGTTGTTAGAGTAAGTAGGGGTGCATGTAACACATGACTCTGGGTGGAGAGACCAGACTATTGGTTTAAATTCAAAAGACATGCATGTTGGTTTAATCCTAAAAGACATGACTATTGATTGCAACTCAAAAGACATGTATATATATAACGAATCAACGTTAGTAACCCAAACTAAAACATGTAATGATACGTTAAAACAAATAACCCTTCACAATCAGCATATATTAATTGCATGATGTTGTTGTCATGCACACTCCAATTGAGTTTATAGCATGTTGTTATTTCATTAGTGATATAAGACAATAATAACGCCCTTGATCCCATATTAATAGACTCAAAGGTACTCTAAATAAAAAATTAAAAAAATTAAAAAAAAATAGAGGTGTTTCTTATAAATATATGGATTTACTTCTGGAATACACTTATGTTCATTTTAATTTTGAAAGTAAGCAAAAATAATAGTCTAACTATAATTAATTAATATACAGTTATGTATGTATTTAACATAGGCGTCTTACACCATATTAATCCTTAAAGTTGCTATTAATTTTGAATGAATAGACATATATGTATATATATAGAGTATATGGTGTAAGACGCCAATATTAAATACATGGATAACTGTATATTAATTAATTATAGTTAGACTATTATTTTTGCTTACATTCTCCTACTTAGTATAACAATAATTAATTCCGATCACTTCAAGATCAAAATTATAATAAGTGTACTCCAGAAGTAAATCCATATATTTATAAGAAACACCTTTAGTTTTTGCTACAATAGTAAACGATGGATTTCAGACCCTTTTACCACATATTTATAAAGGATTGGGACTGTTCCTTATTAGTTGAGATAGAGAGATGCGTTGGTTCCATCAACAAATGCATCTCTCTACAAACAACTGCTAAGACACTAAAACAAACAATCACTAACTCTTAAATATATATAGGTGACTATTCATTCAAATATATGGATAACTAAATATTAATTAATTATTTTTAGACTATTAATATTTTGCTTACATGAACAACAACTACTTCAGATCTTTTATCGACTTTGTAAGTTACAAGGTGGAAGAGGAAAGGCCTCATTCCCACTGCAGACATGAATTCGTCTATGCTGTGTCCTAACTTGGAGGTTGATAGCTGGCTGCGTTTTCCATTCTATGACCTAGGTTTTGGAGGAGGATACCCTTTCATTTTCATGCCATCATATTTTCCCACAGGGGGCATGGTGTTTATTATACCATCCTTCATCGGTGATGGAAGCATAGATGTTTTCATTCCTCTTTTCAGGGACAATCTATCTTCCTTCAAAGATATTTGCTACTCTCTAGGCTAGAATATATATATATATATATATATTTAATCTCTATCAACTTCTCTTAATATGTCCATAAATATATTTTGTCACCTTGTATGCTTAGTCCTTGCCATCTTCCCTCTTCCCGGTCCTTATCCCAATCTTCTAAGTGATCGTTGTATTGTGTAATACAAAAGTTTATTGTATGTCTTTGCTACTAGTATAAAAGGCATCTTACTAGCTAGCTTGTAACAACTTTTTAAGGTTTGAATTTCTTATGGTATTATATAGTGTTTTGTTTTCATTCTTTTTCCTTTCTTATTATTTTTTCCCCCCTAGAAAGTTAAACATTATCAAAATTTATCAAACTTTTAAAACTAAATGCCAACATTTTCTTTTTAATATTATAAATGTTTCTAAATTTTAAGAAATTTATTTCATGAACTTTAATTATATGGACTATATGTTGTAATGTTTTGAATATTGAAAGGTCTGATATAGGATGGGACTCGAGTAAACTTTTGAAGAATCAGGGCTGCCAATTTTTACCGCCCCATCCCTCACCATTAATAATGAATATGAGAATAATTTTTATACCGTTCGGGCTTGCATGGATACAAATTTTGTACCTGTTGCGGGTTACGGGGCGGGGATGGATTTTGATATATATCCGCTGGACCCCGCCCGCCCCATTAAACATATACTATCTATATTTAATATATATATATATATATATATATATAAAATATTAATAACTTATGTCTTTAGTACTTTACCGACTTACCCAGTTACCCACCTCTTACACAATAACTCACAAGTTACAACGTCCTTAATTTCTTAAAGAGTGATATGCTGAAGTGATACATAGTGAGTGGCACAACAAGGGAGACATATAGAGTCAAAAACCGAACCCTCGAGGCCTCGATCCTTCTCTCCCTCACTATTGCCTGTGCTCTCATGCAGTCTCTGCTTCCCTTTCTCAGGTAGATCCACGCACTTACAGGCATTGAGCTTCTTGTATCATGCATGTACCCTCTTCTTTAATAGCTTGAATACTACTACTCTAGTAAGCATAAACTAATAAATACCAATTTCTTCATATTCCTACTCTATCATGGCATTTTTTTTTCTTTCCTGTTACCCTCTTTTTTTTAAGCGATTATTGGTGTCGATCAGCAAAAACACTTCAATTCAACAAGCTCAGGCTTTTATCTCACCCCCATTACTCAACCCAATTCATGGCCGTCGCCTTCTGGCCGTTTTGGATTTGGATTTTACCAGCAAGGTAGTGTCTAGAAACTTTGTTAGTGGGGCAGGCACGTGGCTAAGCATTTCCCAACGGGGTAAGGATGGACATGAAAATCTAACTCGTCGCGGGGCACGGGGCGGGCATGGATTTAGGTAAACCCATTCCAAACCCGCCCCATTGCCATCCCTATGAAGAATCAAAGTTAAGTTAACTTGTTAATTAATTCCTTCATCTCAAATTAAATGTCCACATTTTTATTTTTTGGCTATCTCAAAATAGATCTCTTATTTGGAAAAAAAAAAAAAAAGTACTTTTTTTATAATATTACTAATTTTACCTACTTATATTGAACTTTTAAAAAGTAAAGGGTAAATTACACTTAGACCGACCACCTAAGATTAGGTCATATCTTACCCAGATGAAGATTTTATTTTTAATTTGCACTCATATTTGAAAGAGTGAGTTCGTATTTCACTTCCACCCCAAATGTCAACATGGAGTACTTTTTAGGTATAAAATGACAATTCTATCCTTTTGACCATCTGCTAACTTAATAAAGTGTATTTTAATTTTTTTCATGACAAAAATACCCCCAAGTGAGCTTACCACAGTTGCCTTTGCTATTATTTTTTTTCCTCGGACAATAACCTTTCCTAATAAAAAAGTGTATTTCAATTTTCACTGTTATTTCTTTCTTAATTTCACTCTTATTTCTTTCTTAATTTCTTTCTTAATTGCTTTTAAAGCAGCTGTTATAATCATAGCTTGCACAATTCATTTTTTTTTTTTTAAAAAAAAACCCTGTAAAGCAGTTGTTACAATCATATAAAGCAATTGGCCAACAAATTTTAATTGAAATTGAAAACCTGTAAAACAATTGTAATTTTTTAAAAAAACCTCTAAATCAGAACCTGATAGAGTCCAATTGCAAATACTATTGCTGCAGATTTTTTTAAAACCTCTAAATCAGAACTTGTTAAAGGATTGCAAATTTTTAAAACCTGTTACAACAACTTAAAGTCTCAAAATATATAAAGCCTCTGAAAATTAGGGTTTGATCTATCACAGTGAATTACTTGGTTTCGCCTAAAAAAATGGTCTCAAAGGGTTTGGCAAAGAAGATCTCTCTGTCGATTCTCGACAAAAGAAGACAAGCCTTGCTTCTCTGTATGGGCGGCAACTACTGTAAGAGAATCATTGAGATTTCATAGCAGTGGCGACAAACCTCCTCGTACGGGCGGCGGTGACATCGTTAAGGTAGATGGCAAAATAGAACGGTGCTTCTCTGTAGGGGTTTTCGTGGCAGTCGATCACTGGCTGCTTACTTCAAAATCGGCAGCTTTGCACTTCCTAGAGAGTCTCCGTTGAGACCGTGGTTGTAGTCCAGTTTGCTTCCTCAGCCTAGTTGCTTCTTTTCGCCTTTTTGATGGGTTTATGGTTGTGGTAAAGAAGAAGGCAGTGGCTAGGTTTGTGTTCGGTTCGATGCAAAGAGGGTGTTAGGTGTATTGAGGGTGTTATATGTAGAGGCGGTGGCTAGGTTTATGTTTGGTTCACCTTTTTTGGGTATTGTGTGTATAATGTCATTTGGGAGTTGTAAATATAATGTTTGTATAATGTCATTTGGTGTGTGAGGGGTAGTTTTGTCTTTTAGAATTATTAATTTTTTTGTATTCAATTGTATTAAAAAAAAAAATTAATGGTAAATGGGTCAATTCACTTGCGTCAAAGCCCAAAAAAATAAATTGGGGTGTAAGTGAAAGTTAAAAACTAAATTTTCATCCAGATGAGAAATGACCTAACCTCAGGGGTTTAGGTGTAATTTACCCAAAAGTAAACCATCACATTATGTAGATTCTAGAAAAGGGACATTTAATTCGAGATAGAAAAAGTAAAAGCTATAAATGTTCCTATTTAATTAGGAAGTGGAACTCAAGAAAATTGCCTAATGGCAAAAACTTCCACATCACATTTGGATGTTTGGAAGTTTAAATTTTCTCGGGTAAGTACCCCAAGACAATTCTTTTAGTAATTGTCCGATGCATGTGGGACAAAGGTACTACATGTGCCTGATGGTGTGTTATGGAGTGCTCTAAAACACCCCGCATTAGTACTATTGTTAACCTAAAAAAACAAAAAATAAACACTAAGCATGAGATTAGGGTGCGTTTAGTAACGTTTTCGTTTTCTGTTTTTGCAGTCGCAAAGAAACAGAAACATAATTTTGTTTTTCGA
>JAOTQH010252480.1:0-11792 GCA_025631255.1 Cornus kousa | reverse complement strand
GAATATTATTAAATTATTATATACCATATCTATATTATATTATAGTTATATTATTTTTTTTTAAAAAAAATTATTATAATATAATATATGTTAAATATATTATATATTTTATAATAAATGTACAGATGATGCATATCCATGCACCTATATACATAATTGATTAGTGTTTTTGTCCTTATATATTTTATTTTGTACTGAGTATTATCAGGATTTATAATTTTAAATTAAATATTATATTTTATTATCATGTATGGAGTATTAATATTTGCAAAGTGATTGAATTGCATACATATCGGTCAGCCACTAGACGTGCATTGTGTGATGAGCCATCAACCACACAAACTAGAAAGAGACACCACAACCACCATCCACGCAAGCCCACACAACACACCGATTAACTTTACCACTCTGCAAGTATTATTGGAGGAGGGTAGTATGTTTGTATTAGAAAAAGTCAATAGAAAGAAGAGAGAGAATGCATAGCAGAGAGACGAACTTTGATCGATTCAGGCACAAGCATCTGCTAAAGTTGTACAATGATAATCATGCTAAAGGTTGTTGTTGCCAAGTGTGCAATCAGCCCATCTCGGGTGATTTCTACGGTTGCGATCGATGCAATTTCTACATCGACACATCATGCGCTGAATTAAAGGAAAAGATCCAACACCCCTTCCACAAGGAACATCCCCTCACTCTTTTGGCTGATTCGCCTTATGATTCAGGTAGGTTCACCTGCTTTGCCTGCTCTGTGAGCTGTGAGGGCTTTCTCTACCACTGTTACGACTGTCAATTTAGCCTGGACATTCATTGCGCTTCCCTGGTTCTCAATTCCACCAAAAACTACACAAAATATATCCACCACCAGACTCACCCACATCCTCTGATTCCTTGTTATAACAACAATAACAGTATTGAATATTCATGCCATGCCTGTCTGCTCCCCATCAAGGGCACCATCTATGCTTGTTACAGTAGCGCGCTTTTCCTTGATAAATCATGTGCTCAACTGCCGCAGGAGATCCAACATCCGTTTCACCCATTACACTCCCTCACCCTCCTCACTCACTCACCTTCTCAAATGGTTAAAGATGAAGAATACTTTTCATGCAATGTTTGCGGGGAGCATCCACGTCTCAGCTACCAGTGTTCAAAGTGCGCCTTCTTTCTGGATGTAAAGTGTTCTTTTCTTATGCCTAGTACTAATATAAACTGTGAAACTCCCAAGAACCACCCACATCCCTTGATTCCTTGTAATGTCCAAGGGAATTTTGATATTTGCTGTTCTGCCTGTGGGCTAGAGGATACAATCTATGTTTGTCCTGACTGCAAGTTTTTGCTGCACAAGTCATGCTTAGAATTGGCGCCGGTACAGACCAGACACCCCTTTCATCCGCATCACCCTCTCGTCCTCGACTGCAAGTTGTGGAAGGATGATACAACATGCCGCGTATGTGGAGATGGGATTCTTGGCTTTAGGTACTGGGTGTGAGGAGTGCGGAATGGAAGGATTCTCAATGGACATTGCATGCGCTTCGTTAAGGCCCACTGTGAAACTTGAAACTCACAGGCACCCTTTTGCTTTCATAAAAAAAAAAAGAGGTCTTCCCCCTATTCGGTGCATGAAGTGTTCCGGTTCCTCCTTTTACCCTTTCTTCTGTTGTTTGCCATGCAATTTCAACCTCTGTCTGACCTGTGTTCCGACGTTGCCGCCTACATTCAAACATAGCTCTCACCGACATTCACTCTCTCTCATTGATTCTCCCATCAAAGACCTTTCGGATGATGACGACAACTCCCAATACTATTGTGACATTTGCGAGCAAAGAAGATTCATGAAAGATCCAGCCTATTATTGTAATGAATGTCATTATGTTGCTCATATTCATTGCGTTTTCTTTGAGGTAAGCCTAAGTTATACGAGGCAAAGGGTATGCTTAGTTTGTAGAAAATAGAAAACTTTACAAAAATAAAAAAATAAAAAAATTCTTTTTAATTCAATTTTTTAAAAACTATTTATTTATTTATTTATTTTTTCTTAATTTAGTTATAAAAATATGTTTTTAGATAACTATCTTTTATACTTATCTTAATACAATTTTTTAAAATATTTTTAGAACTATAAATCAAACATACCCTTTTGATTTGATAACAATATATATATTTTTTTCTTAATTGGGAAAATTCACACACACATGCTTCCACTGAGGTTCGAATCCCTAACCTCCCTTTGAAAAGTAGGGACCTGATACCGTTAGGCCACATGCCTGTTGATTGATAACAATATTTGCCACTCTAAATTAGTTTTTACATCTTTAATCTTGTCTTTGAATAATGGGATTGATTTGACTGCTTTTGGATTTTAAAATGTAATTTCAGTTCTTTGTCATTGATAGAATTTGAAATGAATAAAAGTGTTTCATATAACAATAAACATCATTTTAAAATCCTACGACAACTGGTCAGACTGCTCGCATTAAAAAATGACTCAACAAACTGTCCACAACTGTATTCCTATTTCAAAGTTCTGAAGAAATAGCAAGTCTCTGGGTGTTGACGTATGTTTTCTTACCTACTAAAGATAAAAATAATACAAAAACATCTTTTAAATACCAAATACTGTAAGAAAGATTTCAAAACCTACTTAACCTATATAATACTAATATTTAGTATTAGGCTATTAGTAAAATGCATATATGATAAAATAAAATAAAGCATCTTTTTCTTTTATTCATTCCTTTAAGTTTTAGTTCATACTAATGTTTCATTATGAGTTTAAATAATAATTAATATAATTTAAATTAAATTAAAAAATTCAGGAAAAAAAAATTTGAATTCAAAATTCTTGTGTAAAATTCACAACTTTAGAAGAAGAAAAAAAATCTATAAAAAGTCAATAAAATATTATATATATTTTTTTATTTAAATATTTATATGCAATTTTTTAAAGATATAAATAAAAGTTTGAGCCTAAATTTTATATCTAATTTAGCAAGGGTATAAATGAAAGTTTAAGTGATTTAGAACGAGAAAGTCATTTCAAAAGTAAGATTTATTGGTTATAATTAAAATTCATCGGACTTATTTGGCTTTTAATAATAAAAAAATTGAACCGATGGACAGTTCTCCTTAGATTTTACACTCAACATTCTGCTTATACACTTCATAAAGTACTACGTGAATGAAAAGTCATCAGAATATAAATCTATTGAATTTCATCTTCACAAAGCATGCTTCACCTAAGTTTCTTTCTGAATGTGCATTAAAAGTAACTCTTGATTCTTTGACTGCTTATTAGATTCTTCCTATGTTAGAGAGAGAGTCTTTGGCTGGTGGACTTGATGGCTCATATTATCCCAATGATTCATATTATCCAAGTAAAGCATGTTATATTGCACACCTAATTCAGAGGCTCGCTAATGAACGGGCAAAAGCTGTCCGGGGGAATATCCGTATCCTTTTAATGATTGTAAAGCTTCAACCATGAACAATGCTTACTTTGACCCAACTCTTCAACAGAAGAGTGGGGCCGAACCACATGCATATGGTTCGGCCTAACTCTTTAGAGTTGAGAACATTGGGTGAATGTCCGGTGTTTTAAACATGTGGATTGGATGCCAAACACCTAGCATGTGACATGATGATGCGCTAAAACAGACTCCTTAGAGTGGAAAACGTTGGGTGTCTTAAATTTTTGCGTTAGATGCCAAACTCCTTGTCTATGACATGATGATGTACTAAAACGGTTATATTCTTATTAATTAAATTAGTATAAAAAACTCCAAGGTTATGTAACACTTCGTTTGGAAATAAGAATTTCCAAATTCCCCAACAAAAACAAACTCCTTAATTTTTGTACTGGCGTACTTAACCCAGCACCAGAGAGCTAGTGGTCCTTGGCTGGTGAACTTGAAGATCAGAAGTCCCTTCTAAGTGCGGCTTCAAATGGTCCTGCCCCTGCTAAACTGGATGAAGAGATTGCAATGGTTCAAGCAGACGTAGATGCACTAACAGCAAAATTGGAGACACTAACAGCAAAATTGGATGGACTTAAGGAAAGACGTGCACAGTGTGTTGCATCTGCTGACACTAACTGAAATGAGCAGCATTACTGCTAGAGTGACGCTTGCTGGTTCGACATGAGGAGGAGCAGTGACCATGGTGGTTGTAGCGGCATGGCTTGTTGGGGGCTACTAAATTGGTAAGTAAAATTTTTTTGGTACTCAGGTGTGTCATGTCCGTTGTTGGGCATGCAAGTGTGTTAGTAAAATTGTAACATGATAATTTGGGGGAATTAAACTAAAGCTGTAAGCATTTTTGCGTGTCATGTTGGGTCATTTTAAGAAAAGAATCTTTAATTTTATTTAAATTTAGTTTTTTGGTCAAAATTTCAAATTGAAAATTTTATTAGATTTTGGATTTATATTTCACTTGTAATGATAACCTCCTCAACCTAGAGGACCTGACCATCTATTCAAATCAGCCTTTGTTCTTCTCTTTATAGTACTTCATGATTTTACAGGCAAAATAGGGTTTTGTGTGGAACATTTACGTCTCCACATTGTACTATGAACATATATATTCTCGGAACTGTATTGTTTCTCTTTTCAATCTTTTCGAGCTAATGCATTCCCGCATTAAAGTATAAGCACCTGGCAGCAGGAGGCCATAAGTAAAATCTGCTTTCTGATACCATACCAGGGCCCACCTTAATTAATCGAACGCCTAACAAAACTGAATCAGAAAAAGGAGGCAGACATTGTGTCCTGAAATACTAACATTTTGATAATCTTGTCTAGGTTTCTAACAAGATTGTGTTTTTTGGAATTGCTTAATTTGTTATAATAATGGCTCCAGAAAATTGAATGGCATCATTTTATAACTCATGAGCATGAGATGCGGATGGTTTGGAAGTTAAATTGGAGGAGATTAAAGAGACAATAATCTTTAATCATTAATGATTAAGTCCAAATGGTTTTAGCACTTTATTTTTCAAGACGACATGGCATATTGCTGCTGATGTTGTGAGAGTAGTTTGAAGTTTTTTCCAGTTCTAATAAACTGCTGGGGAAGTTATTGTTAATGTTATTTCTCTAATTCCTAAGGTTTGCCTGATTTTCGCCCTATTTAGTGTTATAACTTGATTTACAAATGTAATTGCAAAGACTTTGACAAGCTGAATTAAATGAGTGGTTTGGGAGCACTGATTTGATGGTAGTGTGGAACTTGATAGATACTGTACACCAAGTTCCAATTACATGGATCCAATTAAACTCGAATTTTTTGGAGGGTATCTTGGCAATTTTCGTGTTTGTTATGTTGCCTTAATGCAATGGTATTTATTCATTTTGAATTATCTGAATCCGCTGTTGTTTTTTTATCGTCGTGGTGAAAATTCCTACAACTCTTGGACGTAGTCCTGATTTTAGGTGCATCAAGTAAAATATGTGCGTTCTTGTATATGTATATGTTTGATCTCTTTATTTTGGTCAAAAAAATAAAATAAAAAAAAAAGTTTGATCTCTTTATTGTGTTTTCTATTTAATTTCGGAACATAATTTTCACCCTATTTCATGACTTCATAAACCAATGGAAGAAGTGTGATATATTATTATTATTATTATTATTATTATTTTGGGTAATTGAGTAGTGTCCCATTTATAATTGTGCAGAATGTGCTATGTTGCTCATGTTACTTTATGTCAATCAATTTTCTCTGAGGTATACTTACTTTATGTCAATCAATTTTCTGAATCAAACATATTAAGTATTAAAGTTTTATACTTCTTCCTTTCCAAGCTCCAATCTCATGGAGGATTAACTTTCACAAGGCATAAAGTTATCTGTTGCTGTTCCGCACAACTCTACTGAGGTGGTTGAAGAAGACAACAAATGAAGACTTTTGATGGTCGTTTCAGCAAAGAGTCACCGTGGTATGTCAACAACTTGAGTAGTTAATATTAGCATCTTCTTTGGTACTTGTGGCAAATCAGCATTTTCGTAGTCAGCATGCAAGCATCAGAACTTGGGCTTCATTAGCCACCTGATGTTTCCTTTCCTATTTGTCGCGTGCTTATGCTTTTCATAGGACGCCCCTGTATCTGTCAAAGGCTCAAAGCTAATGCCTAGTTTATATGAACCTCGTTGGTGTGTATTCTTGTTGCTTATTTTTGTCTCTCGAGTTACGGATTCTGCTTGACAACAGGATAAAATTTTTTAAAACTGACATGTTTCAAAGTAGTGGTAGATGCTAACAGCGAAATTAGAGACACTAACAACAAAATTGGAAGAACTTAAGAAGAGACGTACATAACATTTTGCCATAGATTGCGAAATTAGAGACACTAAAAACAAAATTGAATAATTGTAATCCTTTTTTACTGTACATGTTTCTATGATTTATTTCATTCGTAACTTAAATTCAATTAGGTAGGGTGTTATCGAAACTTCCTTCTCCAAGTTATGCAGACTGAGAGAAGTTACAGCAGTATATTGCTAGATTATATTGAAGACAGCATACTGAAATCTATTATTATATTGGGTATACCCTGTATTGGTGCAAACCAGTTTTAAAGAGAGTAACCTATATAATTGTTCACACGGTTTTTTACGCCGGTCGATAGACTCTTCACGGGCGTGCCAGAGTATTTGTACAAAATACTAAAAAAATTATGAAATGAACACTAGCCTATCCCTTTTTCCGATGGCTAACTCTCAGGCGATTGTGTGGGAGAGAGACTAGTAAGAACTCCCAGCAAGGTTCTTTTTTGCCTTGTTTGTAGTAAGGACTTTTATAAAGTGTTAAAAGAAAATTAAAATGCAATGACTGAAGAAAATTTAAATGAAAGGGCTGAACTTAAATTGACGGTAAAGAAAGATGACTGAATTGAAATAGCATGGAAAATAAATGGCTGAATTGAAATGAACAATAAAGGAAATGGCTGAATAAAAATAAAGGAAATGGCTGAATTGTTAAGAAGTTGCTCGAAGGTTTCTAATTTTTAGCAACTTCCTTCCTTGAACCTTGCAGCTTTATCATTCCTTACATGGCTTAATAGCCATTTATAGCATTTACCTCACACGACTGCTTTTTTTTTCTTTGAATTCCATTTTCATAAGGATTCAATTTCATTTCTCTTAACTAAATCCCTATTTATAGGGACTTAATTATTTCACTTTAGCCAACTCTCATATTATTTCCTTTTCAATGAAATTCCCATTTGAAATTAACACAAATCTCGGTTGTTTAGTAGCAACCCTTTTGGTGAGGTGGCAGAATATATCTTCCTAAATTCTCTCCTAATATTTCTCTATTGGCCAACTTCCCTTAAGACAAAATTAACACTTGTTAGCTCCTCATTGGCCCACGTCATGGCTGAGGTGGCTGCCAAATTTTGGTGCCAACAATAATATATACTATTATTTCTTTATTATTTCTTTAGATGTGTTGGAACTGACTTGTTTCTTGTTTGGTCTTTTGGAGTTGATGTCAGGCAACCAAGATTATTCAAATTAATATATATATTTGATTAGGTCTCCTGCACTAGTCTAGAAATTATATACAAGTGTGGTTAGTTGAGCCTTTTGGTCCTAGTATTTCCATCCCTCATTATTCACTAACAACAAAATCACAAAAATAGTACTCCGACTTATTCAGCAGTGCCTTTGAATTAAGGTCGAACTGAGCGAGCCAATGAGAGGGTCTATTTTGCTCTCTGCAGTCGCCCAAATCATGTTAGGCAAGACTATGTACAAGGCCCCAATCGGCCGTAACAAATAGGAATATTTGCTCGAGTCTTAATAGCTCGGCGCAGCCAACTTTG
Organism: Cornus kousa; assembly: GCA_025631255.1. Lineage (NCBI taxonomy): Eukaryota > Viridiplantae > Streptophyta > Magnoliopsida > Cornales > Cornaceae > Cornus > Cornus kousa. The sequence continues at coordinate 3,972 of JAOTQH010252480.1, read as the reverse complement.
CTGTAAATTTCTGACTTTAACCCTTAGGAGCACACACACTTTGAGCCTCACACGCAACCTAAGAACCTACTGAGAACTTGCATGGTTCAACATAACCGGCTGGTGTCTTGGTGGTTCAGCTAATTTTATTGTTTTTTGTGCTGCTGGTGTCACTTACTGTGCGCAATGACTTGACCAACATTTACCAGCAAATCAAGTTATTATAATATATACGTGCATATTGACTATATTAGGTTGATGAGCTGGGGCTCAATTTAGCTCCAAGGATTTTTTTTCTTCATCTAAGGATTGAAAATTTAATGTCTTAAAAGTCTTCTCTTCACTAAATCTGAATGGTGCAAAAATATTGTGTGTTGGCTCATGTGAATGTGCAATTGTGCATACTTTCTTGATTGTGAATGATTACAAAACATTTTACATCGGTTTACAATATAAGCAACAGCTGCTTGTAATTAGTTGAAGTCGTGTAATAATTTCTCCTGTTATATAAATCGATTGTTACACATCTGTCCAAAGCATGTCTTTTCTTTATGTTCTGAAAATAATTTTAAATTCCTAAATATGTTTAGGAATATGAGAATATTTGCCGGCTCACAACTCCAATGATTTGTAGGGTAGGCATTGTCGATGGCCTTGTCTTGGCTCGATCTGTTTTGTCTAGTTAACTTACTATCCATCTTGTTTCTTTAAAACAAGATCCATGCTGACATGTATACTATGATTGCTTAATGAATATGATGTATATGCTCTGATTTTGATTTTGATTTTTCTAATTCAAAAAATAAAGTGATTGTGGGATTTATAACATTTCATAACTTTAAACAATCTTCAAAGTAAGTACCAAAGAAAAAGAACGTCATTTTACTTTTTCCCTTTAAACACAACACACTCATTGGGTATTGCTCCAAGCCCCCACATGCTTAAGATTGTGTAATTTGAATAAATTTTAATAAAAGAAATTCTTATTAATTGCAAAGGTTAGGTTACCGATTATTGACAAGAGTCGACGTAGATTTATCATATGGTGAAGCTCATACAAGGTTTTGGTGACTACTCACAAGTTCTATGTGGACTATAAAATAGCCTTGATACAAAATCTAAACAAAGAATGCCATACATCCGTCATCACACAAACATATGTTTAATTAACCTGGCTGATTAATTATGAGGTTGTCACATCCCGTAATCTAGACATCAACGCAGCTAGTGCAACGTCAATGGCATCCGAGAATCCATACTCAGTACTAAAATTGGGATTTTTGTAAGTGAGCGTTGGAATCATCTCTATGACAGTTGTCCGCATTCTCTGCAGAGTCTCACTCGGTATCTTCAGAAGCTCTTCTTCTATGTCTCTGTCTACTCTTGCATTACCATCCTTAGCACTCTCTGTGTCTCCTCCGCCCATATACACCGAGTAGGTAGTCGGATCGCCAGGAAGGTACCATGCGTACTGCGAATACGCCGTGTGCTCGGAGAAGAACACGGGAATGCAACCCGCCAGCACGGAGTCAAAGGTGGATCGGCGAGTGAAGGAGTCACCGGGTGCTTGCAAGCAGAACTGAGACCTCATCATCACTTTCAGCACCTCCGGGGGCTCGTGGCATTTACTCGCTCCCTGACCGCATTTCAAGAGCTTGCACCGACTTGACACCGCGCATTGCCTTATCATGTCGTTCCTTATAGCGGCCTTCGCCACACCCTTCCGAGGGGCTCCCACAAATGAGAAGAGGTGGGGCCGGTGGAGGCGGCCGACGTAGTTCTGCCACTCCACCATTTCGTTAGATGTGTAGGGATGGAAATAGGAGGGGTACGGAATACCATACTGGTTTAATTTGGATCCCTCCCACGGATGTCTCTCGACCGTCAGCACCGACATGTTCCGTACCAGCGGCAAATTGAGGAGGCTGTTGGCTCCGAAGTCTGGGCCGCTGGTGGTCCTCATGAAGTCCCACGCAGTCCTTCCCAGTGCCAAGAAGTGGTCCCTCCCGTGCTGCCTTTGCCACCACGGTTGCCGGCCAACGTATTCCGCCAATTCCAGAGCCAAGGCATCGCGGGCAGCATGATCCGGCTCGCGAAACTTGCTGGACGCGTGGAGGCCGCCGTAGAACGGGACGTAGAACAAGTTGGCTCGCTCGGGATCCATGGTGCGACACGGGTGGTTCTCCATTCGTGCGTGGAAGATCATCTCTCCAATGAACTGATGAGTCGCGAACCAGCTGCTCCTGATAGGGGTAATTGATGATCCGGTCGTCCTCGTCATCGTCTTCATCATCTGCGGATCCAGTGGCTGTCCGAGGCCACGGTTGGCGACGTGCGGACACATGTCTGTGTACACGTTTAGGTGCTGGCAGTCTTGGAGTAGGCCGAGATTGAATTTTGCAGGCAAATCGTACACGTACACCGATATGTTTCCTAACGATTCACACACAGGGCGTGCCACCACTTTTGAGTTTGAGGATTGTGGACGGAAGAAGAAGAGAGCAATTACAAACCAGAAGCTCAAAAACAAAGAGAAAAAAATAAAGAATTTTTTGTTGGGGAGGCTAATAGATGTAATGTCGCGGATTTCTTTGTCTTTGAACAAGTAGTATGCATTCATTTCTTTCTCTGAAGGAATTGTGGATTGATGTTTTCTTGAAGACATCGCGTGACAGAAACTTGAGGGATTTTTGGGAGAGATTAGAGTTGGAAATTTGCAGCAGGAGAAGGAGAAGATATATGTACTCCTTACTCCTTGAGAAATTCTTTGTGGCCGGGGACAAGCTCTTAGTCTATATATATATATATATATATATATATATATATATAAGAATAGTTTTTTATTCATTCCAAAAAATTGACACAATAACGAATCAAGGGTTTGTTTACCCTTGCATTGCATGCATTTCAGTCATATAATAAATTTAGGAAGAGACCTACTTTAAGATGGAGAGTTTACTAATTAATGATAAATTTTCTCTTCTTATATATATATATATATATATATATAATAAAGATTTCATCAAGAAGTTTGGCAGAATAGGTCGATAGTGTTGGTGAAAATTGGTAGGAGAAGAAGGACATATCGAATAAAAAAGATTATGATTCTTTATTGCCTTCAATGCTTTAAATCCTTTTAAAGTACACCGGAACCCTTTCTTGGGCTTGAACAGGTACGGGGTTAAAAAATATAGGGGAAACGTCATTTACATCATGAACTTTAAATGCAGTCAAATTAAAACAAATTTTCATAACAGTCCAGTTTAATTTGTCATAAAAAAAACCTTTTCACCGTTTCACACACATACATGTGTCTATATACAAAGAATAGGGAAGTACACACAAGCGTGCCTATATCTAAGTCATATAATCGTTCTAAACGGATGTCGCTCTCACGCTCCGAGCTCACTCTCGCTCTCCCATTTCATGTGCGTTCTGGCTCAAATTCTCTCTATATATAACTTAATTCATTTAGGAAGTCTTACCTTTCCTCTCCTATATATACAACTGTTAGGAAACGTGCAAGTTTTAAAAACTTTTTGAGGGATTGATCTTGATTCATCACATGGAGACAAGTTGTATGTAAAAATAGAATATGATGTATTATTCAATTTAAGGATTGAATGCTTACATCAAAGGTTTGAGAAAACCATAGATCTCTCCTCTAAAGTGAATGTTCTCACTTTTTGCAGATCCCCTTCCTAGCTGCCTTCTCCTTAGATCTCCATCTTCTTGGTAATAATCTTACCTTTAGAAATTACCAATATGCCTCGATGAATTACCTTAGAGTATAGGCTTATGGTAGCCTCCTTTAGAAGAGATATTAAACCTTAATCACTAGAGAGAGAAAATCTATTTTCTTTTCTTCTACTAAAAATCACCCCCAAAAATATACATGGACCCATGTATATATAGGCAAAAATAAAGATAAGAAAAAGAAATAATAAATCATTCTCCATCTCTAATTCAAATATCTCAATTCTAATAGGACTC
>JAOTQH010252470.1:0-11793 GCA_025631255.1 Cornus kousa | reverse complement strand
GTAACACTCTTGACTTCTTCACATCGAGTGGATTTGATTACATCACACGAATCTGATCCATGGGAGCATCGACAAAAATCACTGCATGTCCGCCACGTGTAACACAATAGGAAATCCGGGGATGTAATACAACATCTGTATGTATTGAAGCAAGATTTATTTTACGAAAAGAAAGACAATTGAACGCAACAAACATAGGATAGTGCCAAAAGTAGGTAATACGAAGACAGATATGAACAGGATGTCACCTTTGTCTTAACTCATTATTTTATACTTTCTCTCTCTTCCTTTTAAATGAAGATTTATAGAGTTCTTGTGTGACCAAAAAATTTCACAAGCAGCACTGCACAATTTCAGGTGAGAGAGACTTCATAGACCTAAAGATCAATTGCATTACCTTGCTAATTTACAAAATAATTGGAAATTAAATTTAGTAGAATTGTTGTTCTTCGAGTTAAATTTGATACTAACAATTTGTTGTTATGTTGGTACCATAGGTGTTGAAAAGGTTCTGGTTGAAAGGAGTTGTAAAATCGAGATTTGAGTACATTTTTGCTCAAATAACACCGGTCAGAATCATTTAGCTAAAAATAAAATAAAAATTCTCTATTGTTTCATTTTCTTCCATCGATGAGACTTATTAATTTAGTGTGATTTTTCTTTGTTATGCTTATTTGTAAATTAGATTTAATTAATGTCACAAAGATTTCCAGATGGAGTACATTATAAACATCTGAAATCTAAGTAACGTACGAGGAGTAACTAGAAATTTTTGATGTTGAAGATTTGGAAATCTTTTGTTGCTACTTGATTTTCTTTATTTAGTGTATGTTGAATCATTAGTCCTGCATGCATAATTGAATGTTGTATATTTTATATGCTTGATTTTAATGTTAGATCGCATTTTCTTAAATTGTGTTTGGTAGTATGAAATTCAAATCTTGCATAAAAATTAGAATTTTAGCTTCAATTTGACAGGAGAAAAGGAATTAAATTTGGCTTTGCATTGTAAAGACATAGAATTAATTTATACAACTTACTGTTACCCACACAAAGAAAATAATTATATCCAATTCTATGATCTTATGACCTTTATGAAAGTGAAAGGAGGGAATCAAATTGAAACCATATATTCATTTTTAAGTCTTCACCATAACTATCACATAATTCTCCTTTTTCACTCTTTTCTATATATCCTACTTAGATTTATTTTTAAAATCATTTCTTATCAACGTCTTTGTCTCTTACCTTCTATGAAAATCAGTCTTCCTTTTCTCACACATTCAAATTTTCGCTACATGAATACGTTGTTCGTGGTTCTGTTTTTACCACCCAAAATTCCACTCCATCAAACATAGTCGGGCTAATGATTGTTCTATATACTTTTCCTTTTTAACTTATTTGGTATTCTTTAATCGCATAAATGCCCTTGCATTTTTGTTATTATTGTTTTCCACATGATAGTGTCCCAACCCAATTCCATCTCTGCTAAAATTCTCTATGAAAACATACAATTCATAATCCGTTTGACAGTGGTTTCCACTCCAGAATCCAACTGAATTAGATCTCGTGAAAACTAAAACTGTAGAAAATAATCATGAAAATTAATATCACAATAAACAATTTCTTTCTTTTATTCTTAATATATATAACAACAAAATGTGGTTTCAAACTATTAAATATGACATGGTGTTTCAAAATTTTTGCATATGTTTCTATAAATTGGCATATATAATGTAAAAACATCATGATATATATTGAAAGCTTCTTCCACCAGTGCTATCACTATCTGTTCGTGTGTGTAGTGTGTGTGTGTGTATTGTGCCTTGCTAAGTAGGAGTTTACTGTAATACATAACGGTAGGAGTTCAGCACACACCGTTTCTACATACCTCAAGCAACAATGCTCTCAACGATACATCTTATGTGAATATTTTGATTCTAAATAATGCATTAGCCCCTTATTAATAAATTACAAAGTTTTAGTTAAAAATAATAATGATAAAATGTAAACATACAGTCCATTTTCCAAACAAATATTATTGAATCCAGTAGATTGTCGATATATCTATATTTTCAAGACTAATGTCTATAATATTTCAATTGATATACTTTTATGGTACAAACACAATTGTTGGGGTTTTAGAGCTGCCCTTTAATCATTAATTCAAGCATTCTCAAGTTTGTGCACAAGCCAAAAGAAGAAAAACTAGAAAGAAAACTGATTGCATGATGTATTTCATATCAAAATCTTCCTATTAATTGAATGTGAATCAATGCTGAATTACAAATACACTAACGAAGCAAAATAAGGATTATCGCCACATTTTTAATTCTTCAAATTGCATTCTAGTCCATATACCTTCAAATTCCGGATGGATAGCATGAGTTTTCAAGTAGATGATATTTGCACCCTCTTACAATCGTGAGCCTGAAACAAAGTTAACATAGGCAGCAAAAGTTAGCGAACTGATTAAGTTTCATGCTTCTCTCATTTAAAGAAACCATATCTACAAGATCACAACAATGTAAAGGTGCAACCTTACAGAAAAAAAGATGTGAAGGTCCGAGGTGCAAATTATCCATTATGTGTTTGTGTGTGTATTCATTTTGTATTATTTTTTATTGAATTGATCTTTTTTAAAACTTGCTTTAGCAATTCTAAGTATGTATACATACATACATGTAAAAATTGTGGTCTGGTGATCCATAATTAATGGTTATCCTCTTCCATAACACGGAGACAAGGGAAAAAAACTCAACTCCAAATTAGCCCTACATTTTGTTCCAGTTGGTTTTGTTGTTCTAACAAAGAAATCTTAGACCAACATTGAGGCTGGTTTAGAATGTATCAACCAACCTGATCAATGTGCAATCTAGCTTGTCACTAACTCATCTTTTTTTAAAATAATCTAATGCAAATTTTAGCTGATAAATAAACCCTTACCATACCATGTTTTGCAGCATATAGTGTTTTACCATCAAAATAATTCTTACCTTTAGCGGCGGCCAAAACCAATGCTAAAGGTTTTATAAAATACAGGTAAAGACTTTAGCGGCGGTCAGCATATCTGTCAGTAAATACTCCCTGCAATTTTTAGTCGACCCTCATGAACTGTCTCTCCCTTTGTGTAGTGTGTTGGCCTACACACACGCAGAATAAAGTTTTTAGCGGCGGTCAACATATCCGCCAGTAAATACTCCCCATAGTTTTTAGTCGACCCTCAAGAACATTATACCCTTAGCGTAGTGTGGAACATTACACACACAAAATAATCTTTAGCGGCGGTCAATATATCCGCCAGTAAATACTTCCTGCAGAATAAAGTCTTTAGCGGCGGTCAGCATATCCGCCAGTAAATACTCTGCATAGTTTTTAGTCGACTCTCAAGAACTGTATCTCCTTAGCGTAGTGTGGAGGATTACACACACAGAATAGTCTTTAGCGGCGGTCAGCATGTCCTCAAGTAAAGACCATCAGTAAAAGTATTAGTTGCGGTTTAATTAGTCATATTGCCAATAAATACTCACCGCTAAAAGTAACCTCTGGTAGTTAGTTCATATACCTGTTTTTGTTTCACATACCATAACTAGCAATGGTATAAATTAACATATCTCGTGGAGAAATAACTGCATATCATAAGACAATTTAAATCTATTGATCCATTACTCCTCATAAGTAAATGCTTCTAGTGTAGTGATATAAATGTTTAACGTTTACATTTGCTGGCCATGCCAAAAATTATCAGTATCATCAACTATATATTTGTGTTTTTGCTCTAAACATTACCTCATTATTATCTTTTTATAAACATTGAATAAATGGGATACAACTTGACACGGATGAATTTGATTTGAAATTTGTGCCACATATTTGTACCTTCTGTAATCACTTCTCACTTTTCTACTTTCATGCACCTCGATAATGTTCTGAATTTTTATGGAACTAACCTTGCAGGTCTTTGTTGAAACAGATGGATAAAGGAAAATCTGTTCCCAACTCTCAAATAAAAGATACTAGGGAGGTTGAATTCGAAAAGATTGTGGACCTATTGACCTGCACTATTTGCAAGAAAATCTTTAGGGAGGCTACCACAATTAATATCTGCCTTCACACATGTATGTTCTGCAGATTTCCAAAATACTGAATTTGCATCTTCTGTTATTATTTTTATTCTTTTACTTATTTATTCATTTATTTATTATATGCTATTAATTTAAGATGGATGGTAATTCCAGCAATAACCCCTGTTGATATTTTGAATTTAAACAGTCGTTTTTTTGTCTTTTTTCTTTTTACTACGGAAAGACGTGCATTCAGAGAATGACCTGGTCTTAAAACTTTCACAATATTCCTCAAAATAACTTTGATCTTTAAGTAACTAAATTTTAACCAAACCTGATGTCAAACATCTCTATATCTATTGAGAGATTTTAGGTAATGCACAGCAAAAAATGTAACCACTATCTTAATGAATATTAAAAAACATAAAGGGTTTACAATTACCGATCATGGCGTAAGCGAGACACAAATAAAAGATATGTAGCCTATTGAATGATATGATAAAAATGCATATGGAAGTAGTAGCAAAAGTCACAAGTCATGACGAATAAAGTAATCAACAAATCAGTAATATTGGCATATATGCCTGATTATACATACTGGTAAACTTCTACTCAATATGAGAAGAAAATCCAAGGAATTATGTAACTGCCATATACTTAAAAAGTTTTCCCTTTCCTGTATTATTTTTCATGAACTTTCGAAAATGACCGCACGAGGTAGCAAGAAAATCCTTCCCTGACATTTCACATGTCTATGGTGATCCTTTTTGTTTTGCAGTTTGCAAGAACTGCATATATCGAAAATTTCAAGAGGAAGAAAGCAAATGCTGCCCAGTATGCAACAAGGACTTGGGGTCCTCTCCTGAACAATTTCTAAGGTGATTTCAGGTTCAAGATGTTATTCTTTGTAGGTTATTTAATGCATCTTCTGATATAATAAATCTTGACAAAAGATAGATCAAGTGCTATATTATGTCCACCTAAATATAGTAATTTTAAAATATTATGGGACCAGTTCTAGGTTCATATTAGCTGGTTGGTGCTTATAGCTTTGTCCAATTATAATCTGATGGTGAATCTATAAAGCAACACCCCCAATACCAACAAAATAACCATAAGTAAGAAATTTGCATTTGGGCAACCATGTATCACATTTTTTTCTTTTTAATCATTTATCAGCAGTCATTTTAATTTAACGCTTGTTGCGGGTGGTCATTTTGTTGACAAGAATCATTTTTAAGATTTCAGTTTTCGTTATTATTTTTTTTTAGTTTACTTGAATTCTTAATCTGATTCCATTTAATTTTATTATTTTTAAGTTTTTATGATTTCATTTTATTTTCTCTAGCCATTTTAACCCGAGTGGATGTACGTTTGCATTAGCAGCTTTATGGTCACAAAATTTCTATTGCAGTGATTCATTAACATTGACATGAACTGGAGCTTCCAGTCTTGACAACTAAAAATATTTTATATCTGAAGTTTCTATATTCATCCCCAATTAGTGAGCATTTATTCACGCCAGGACTTACACAGCCTATCTTTTACTCGAGCAAAGACAGGCTTCTCCTTTTTTTCTCTTTCTTTTTATGCTTCCCAAATGTGTGTTCTCTATTATATAAATGTTTCTGAATGTAACTGACCTTTACATTTTATCAGAGCTGATGAACTATGGAATAATATTGCAAGGAAATTTTCCCCCCCAAGAAACTCTAGAAGAAACAATGCGACATCTGCAACTTCAAAGCTAAGAAACAAAAGGCCGGAAGTTACTAACGCCTGTGCAACTCGAACAAAAGCCATGCCTCAAGATACATGTATGTTGCAAAAAACTAAAAGAAAATTTGATGATGGTAGCCATGTTGCAGGAATAAGAGGTCAGCTGGATTGGACTTTTTCACATGGCATCTCACATTATCAGTCAACGGTTTCTAAAGAGAAGGTATTCATTTTCCCTAATATCTTCGTTGTAGATTCGATTAGGATATGTTAATAACTTCAGTGGCACATTACATTTCCATGATCTAACCATTGTGTTTTCTTCATTGTACTCAAGAAAATTTCTACTATGATGCCTGAAGTTACTTGTAATGCGTCTGAACATAACCCTCACAAGGATTTTTCTGAGACTGAAACACAATCAAAAGTTCAAAGAAAGAAGAGGACCACAAGGGGAATATCTCGTTCATCATCTTCTAGCCAGAAGAAAGACAAAGAAAAGATTGAACATAAGAATGTAGAAATCAGCTCGGATGGTGCATATGGATTCATGGACTCGGGAGAATCATATCATAAAACTTCATCAGAAGAAGAGCTCCCGGATAAAGAGAATGTTATTACTATTTGGTTAAGTCTATCTCCCTGTGAAAATGAGTAAGGAACCTGTCCAAATTGTTTCAAAATAATTTTATGTTCTTTTGGCCCTTCAAATATTTTAGCTCACCAAAACGTTTGTCATCTACTCCTTGCAGGGATGGACACATATACCCTCAGCTACCAGGTCCCTATTGCCCTGTCAAGTAAGTTGATAAATATGTATATACATATAATCATGCGCTAATTATTCTAATTGCATCATGAAATGTTTACATGTTTTCTTCACCTGGGAATTCTATACAATTGATACTTAAGAACTCCTGAAATCTTGGTTGGTTGCATTGTTTAGGGCAATACTAGTGAAATTACCATACAGATGGAATATACAAAGGTTCCAGCAATAGGTTTTTCACACCCATGAGCAATTGTCATGTTCTGTCATAGTAGAACCCTGATAGATAGGTTTAATTGGTTTCACTAAAAACTCAGTGCTGGTGGATTTTAAGTTATAAAGTTCAGGTTATATTAAATGCATAAATTACCTCAATGATTAGGTAATACAGTAGTACTGCTTAGACATGTAGCAGTCACGCTGTCATCAGCCCATTAGAAAGTTAGCCTATTACCACCCAACCTTGCAATAAATCTTCTAAGTCCCAATTTGATTCTGAGAATGAAAGTGATAATCTTCTTTTAGTCGTTTGAGTAATCATCTGTCTGTATATTCATTCATATACTGTAAAATAGGGCCATGAATGAAAGACAAGGGAGAGAGAGGGGTTAAGAGACGGAGGAGATGGAGACGTCCGGCTAGATGAGAGAGAAGATGACCAGTCAATGTGGGAAGAGAGAGGAGATAAGACTCTTTTTCAATGTGTTTCGTTACAAAGTTAATTATTCTAGAATTGGATATAAAGATATACTATCTATTTATTGTTTGTATTTTAATAGAATTTGGGTTGGGCCTTAATTTAAATGTGTTATGGCTACTAATATAAATAAAAAGTTAAGGAAAATTAAAATTTTATATATAACAAAAATATATATTATTATTTTATTACCGTATCCTTGCTGTGTCCGTCTCCGTGTCCGTGCTTCATAGCCTTTAAATATTGCTGCCTAGTAATTACTACATAACGAGCATCAGATATCTTATGCTTCAAATTTCATTACCACTATGAGAAAATATCATCAAACTATGTCTTTGTCATTTGGTTAGTATCAAGTCATTATACTTCCATTACCTAATCAGTGCCACTGTTAACTTCCCTTCGCTCCATATCAATATCCTTTTTTTCTTTTTTCAGATTAAAAAGAAGAGACATTTATGTTAGCGCACAATTTTCTTCCTCATTTGGCTATTATCTGAGATAATTAGATTTGCATAAACTTACAGGAATGAAAGAAATTTTAGAGTATTACACATCCAGAGATTCGTGAAGGAAAGACTCGGACTTGAAAGTGAATATGAGGTAATGTCCTGCACTGATAGTTGGGTAATGTGAATATGTACAATCATACACTTTTATGCAGCAGACATAAACACAACACATGCATGTCACAATTTAGTTCCTAGGCATGTAATTCGGCATAGAAAGATTGACTTCGCCAGAGGAAATAATTGTGGTGTTTGGGATTGTAAGGGGCAGATAGCTCCATAATTATCATAGACTAGTAGAGTATGTTCAAGCAATGAGAAAAACAGCTTTGATTTAGTCATGCTAAGATCATTGTAGCTATCACCTTGTATAATTTAAAATCCAATTGACCAATGTGCAAGGGTATACGATTTGAGAACTCTTAGATACCACCTGCATTAATATATAACTCAAATTTGGATACTTACCAATATTATATATATATATATATATATATATATATATGGATGTTTCCGGAAATGGAAGGCAACAATCTGAGAGATGATAGTTCAGGAAGAGAAATTTTCAAAAGTAGGTTTGAGTGAGGAAAGTACAATGAGTTCGTGAGAGAGAGATTGATAAAGAAAGTAGTCATGTTTTTATATTATCAAAATAACTAGAATATATAGGGATTTTCCCCTATTCATAATACTTTTGATTGATGTTAAATATGGCAGAAATGATTCTGTTATTTTGTTCTTAAAGAATCAAAAAATCATTGTAATCATGAGACCGCTAAAAAATTCAGAATTATTTTTGCAAAGGAGAGCTCTCTGAATCATAAATGTCAAAATGAACTGATAACAGTTTCACTTATGTTGACTGATTAAATTCCAAACTACTGAGGAGAGTTGGCGATGCAGATAGGTAAATCTGGAAAAATTCTATAGAACATATGGAATAAAATTTGCAGTGTTCTGTCTCTATTCTTTTTCACCATCATAAGTACTATAGATGTACATGTGTCCCAACTGGGACTTAAAATATTGCACCTCCTTTCAGGGTGCAAGAGTTACCACTCAACCTAACAGTGTGCGATTACCATATTTGTGCAGGTGGAGATTATGTATAACGGTCAACACTTGGACCCAAGTTTGTTGGCAAGAAGCATGGTTGATTTCTGGATAGACAAGTTGGAAGAGAATGACTACGTCATACATCTGGAATACAAAAAAAGCATAAATTTTGGAGCCCCAAAACAGAACTAGATTTGTTCAACCAATGGTCAGCCAAATTCCAGTGCATTACTCTCTGCTAAAAACTTCTCAAGACATTGTCTTTAATCAGTGTATTTAGTCTCACAATCAATCAGAACTGTAACTAAACCAACCCCTGCTATGTTTAAGTTACATTTCATCTTTATTATCGCCAAGATGTTGTGACAATCTATGCTTTAGGCCTTTAAACAATTGACTGTCTATATTTTATATTTATTTTACTTGTGTTGTCTATTAAAATTTGCTGGCCAATGGCTCATCAATTCAAAAGGAAGATATATTTATGGGACACCATAGATTGTCCTTTAAACAAATTGTGAATTTATAATAAATTTTGTCTGCACGCAGACAAGCAGAGTTCAATGGCGCCCAAATTGGACCATTGACTTTTTGTTTCACAAGGTTCCTTTTTGTTGGGAAAATTTGCAAATTGATTTTCAATTTCAAATACTTCAGTGTTGTTTAATTTGCTGTTACATCTGAAGGTTGACCTGTAACCCAATGATTCACACTCCTCACTTATTGACCATTCATTTACATGAATAAGACATGTCCCAGTCTATAGATTGATCTCCTAGAAATAGGCAGGTTATTATATAACTGGTGTTTGTATCCATTGATTTAAATATGTTTTTGTTCTAATTCGGGATCTATTTTACTCCATAAACCTTTGTTGATGAAAGTTCTTTGAAGTGAGGAGATTGTTCCACGTAGATCAAGAATACCGAAGTCAGCGTCCAAGGGGGAATCTAAGCAGCACGAGAGATTCTTCTGTTTTTATCAAGATTAAGAGAGGGAAGGCAGGTATTAATAGTCAGGTAACTCGAGCTCAAAGGTTGTTGTTCTGTCCTTTAATGACTGATTCTCTCTCCTATTTATACTACTTCTTCTAGTTAAGAACCTCTGGTTGCAAGGATGACTCCTCTTTTACCCATAGGTTCAAATGGTCATGCCTCTGACAGATGGGACATCGGTAGGTGGTCCGAGGCAATTTATATCTTAGTTCAATGAGGTGGTCATGTCCTGCATTAAATGCATGTTGACAAGTTGATGCATTCAATGCGCCATCTATCCTCGGGTAAGAGCCCGGTCCTGAGTAATAATCATCCTCTCCCCCTCGTGCTGGCCTCACTTTGAGGTGTTCCCTTAGATTCCAGCCACCTGTCCACTATACCTCAGATTCCCGATGTCAGAAATGCGGAAGAGGGGTCCCTCGTGGCTTTGCTTTCTAGATTCTCTGAGACCCCCCATCCTTGCTCCTCACCCCGAGTTTCGTAAGTAGGTGAACTCGAGGTGAGGTCTTTTTTCTAGAATCGAAGCTCTATCTGCAAAGGAGAGCTTCGAGGGTAGCACAAGAGGTGGGACCCATCCTACTGGAGCGGGGTCCCTCCACAGGAGAGAGAAGGGTAGCGACCCCTTCCTTATACAAGATATGTAGTTTTGGGACAAGTAGCTCGAGTTTACTTGGTCACTTTCAGAGAGAGTTCAGACAGGTACTGGCGTGGTCTACTCAGCATTGACCATGTGTAATATTCTAGAAATAATGCCACGTGGCTTGGTGCCATGGCATGTCCATCTACATTTGCCCCCCTACTCGAGGTTGCAAAGTGAGAGCTCGAGCATATCATTACACCTTCAGAGTGTGCAACTTTTTAAAAGGCGAGTCCTAATCTTAGGATCATGGGGTAAGCACTCGAGTGATTGGTTATGTTCTCGAGGTGCATGGTTTAATAAGAACGCGTCACTACATCTCCCCAGTGAAGTTGCCAAATGTTGATGAAAGTTCTTTGAAGTGAGGAGATTGTTCCACGTAGATCAAGAATACCGAAGTCAGCGTCCGAGGGGGAATCTAAGCAGCACGAGAGATTCTTCTGTTTTTATCGAGATTAAGAGAGGGAAGGCAGGTATTAATACTCAGGTAACTCGAGCTCAAAGGTTGTTAGTATGTCCTTTAATGACTGATTATCTCTCATATTTATACTACTTCTTCCATTTAAGGACCTCTGGTTGCAAGGACGACTCCTTTTTTACCCATAGGTTCAAATGGTCATGCCTCTGACAGATGGAACACCGGTAGGTGGCCCAAGGCGGTTTATATCTTAATTCGAGGAGGTGGTCATGTCCTGCATTAAATGCGGGTCATGTTGACAGGTTGGTGCATTCAATGCGCCATCTATCCTCGGATAAGAGCTCGGTCCTGAGTAATAATCATCCTCTCCCCCTCGTGCTGGCCTTACCTCTAGGCGTTCCCTTAAATTCTAGCCACCTGTCTGTTATACCTCATATTTTCGATGCCAGAAATGCAGAAAAGGGGTCCCTCGGGGCTCTGCCTTCGAGATTCCCCGAGAACCCCCATCCTTGCTCCGCACCCCGAGTTTCCTAAGTAGGTGAACTCGAGGTGAGGTCTTTTTTCCAGGATCGAAGCTCTATCTATAGGGGAGAGCTTCGAGGATAACACGAGAGGTGGGACCCATCCTACTGGAGAGGGGTCCCTCCACAGGAGAGAGAAGGGTAATGACCCCTTCCGCATTCAGACAAGTAGCTCGAGGTTACTTGGTCCCTTTCAGAGAGAGGCCAGGCAGGTACTGGAGTGGTCTACTCAACATTGACCGTGTGTAATATTCCAGAAATGATGCCACCTAGGAAGCACGGACACTCCAAAATGGGTCAAGAATCCGTGTCCGACACGTGTCGAACACACCAAAAAACGTGTCTGGAATTTTTTATTTTTTTTGAATTTTCGGACACGGCACAGACACGGTTCGGACACTCCGCGGA
>JAOTQH010252459.1:0-11794 GCA_025631255.1 Cornus kousa | reverse complement strand
TAGTTGGTGCTCCCAGAAAGAACTGTAACGTTTTCCTATTACCTTCTTTCTATTAAAAATGATTTTATTTATTTATTTATTATTATTATTATTATTATTTTTATGTCTAATTACATAATACATTTCAAAGGAGGCTATGACCATTAATGATTAAATTACACTGACCTCCCTTAAGGTATATCTGTCGTTCAAGGTTTACTTTGACCTCCTCTAAACATGTTTGTGGACGGCCAGAGAATGACTTTAAGTATGAAAAGTTAATAAATCTATTTGTTACTTTAAACTCATCTTTTTCGATATAAATGTTACATCGCAAATGATCCATATTCTACAAGTTCCTCAAGTTTTAGGGTTCACATTTCAATTGATGGACTTACTTTAAAAAAAATAAAAAATAAAAAATCAAAGGAGAAAATACTAATGGTCATGTATTAAACTTTTTAATTGAAACAATATTAGAGTACAACTTTAGTAAAAATATTCATACCATCTTTTACCATATCACACAATTATGTAACTTACCTTACCACAGTTTTTTTTTTTTTTGGCTCAACTTTAAAGTAATAATAGGGCAACTTCAAATTCATAATTCCATGGAACAACTTTACTGTGCCAAAATTCTACTTTGGACCAAGCATTTTCTAATTACAATTCAACCTACAAATATCACACGTTTTAGAACTAGAATGCGAACAAAGGAAAATTTTTTTTTTTCTCAAACTTTAACCTCATGTAACTAGCATATAGAGTTTTAAAACTTGAAAAGAATTATGATTTTTCCCCCCTTGTATTAGGATTTGTAGGTTGGAGTTGAGGAACCATTTTCATTTTTTATATTAATTTTTATGAGTTAAATTTTTAGATAATCAAATTTGAACCAAGAGTCCAATTTTAGATAATCAAAATACTAGTATATTATTATTTTTTTAATTCCAATATATATATATTATGCTTCGTTTGGCTGAACCGTGTTTTTTTTTTTTTTTTTTTTTTTTCACGTTTGGTTGAACCCAGAGTCCAATTTTTAGACTCTTGAAGGGTAATGAATGTTTAATCTAATAAGATAAATAAATTGATAGATGTTTTAAGTTTAAATCCCGATCATATTTGGAGTTAGAATAGGCAAAATTAGATTGAAGCTCACATGTATATATACAAGATAGATACGAGGACAATAAAATAAGATAATAGAAAAATAATAAATTATATATATATAATTAATTTTTAATATTTTTTTTAAAGATATTATAAATTTAAATGCAATTATTAGCATAATATATGGGTTAGACCGTTTCTAATCAAGTTATATTATGTTATTTTTGTTGTAAAAGTTATATTTGAACGTTCAAAATTTATTAAAAATACATTTGCATTTTAATGTTAAAAATTTATTAAAACTTCGTTATAAAGTATTTAGAAGTATTATTAAAATTTAAAAATATGAATATGTTAAAAAAGTATACGATACGTATTCGAATAGTATCGTATACGATACTAGTACTTCTCAATAGTAGAACTATCCGGGCCACTTGACTATTTCAACTATAAGAATTTAAGAACCCCCCGTTAAAGCTCTAGTCCTTTTGACGAGAAAAGTGAGGAAGTCAGCCATGGAAAGTTTAACCAAACCCTCACAAACAACTGAATCGCAGAGACTTCCAGACGAAATCTTATTCGACATACTCTCAAGACTCTCCGTTCAGAATCTTATGCAATACAGATGCGTATGCAAATCATGGCAATCTATGATCTCCGATCCCCAATTCATCAAAACCCACCTCCACCGATCAACCCAATCCCTCGACACCCAAAGACTCATGGTCACACATCCCTCCAATGACCACTTTATCTCCCTTGACTGCAAATCTCTTCATGAATCGAACAGGGTCGATTCGCCTTGGAAGACCTCGTACTCCTATGCCAAGGTATTGTGTACTTGCGATGGTTTGATTCTATTGTGTTTCAATTACAAAGCCTTTATGTCGCCCAATAGAAACAGGGACAATGAATTTGTTTTGTGGAATCCGACTATTAGAAAGCATGTGATGTTTTCGTGCCCTTATAATTATATAAATTCTGGTTCTAGTGTGCTTTATGGACTTTGTTTTGATTCATCCACGAATGGTTATAAAGTGATTATGTTGTCGGAAAGTTTTGGAGTTTATGTATGTGTCTTTGATTTGAAAACCCTTCTCTGGAAAGAGATAAGGGAGTCTTCTTTTTCAATTTCGTGCCGTGAGAATGGGGTTCTTGTGAATGGAGCTCTGCATTGGATTATGACTTCTAAAAAGTGTAATTCCTCTGTGATTGTTTATTTTGACTTGGTGGAGGAAAAGTTTAAGGAGGTGCCCAAACCGGATTTTGGGGGTAAAAATGTTGAGTTTGGTTTGGTTGGTTTGAGAGGATGGCTTTGTGTGTATGGATGGATGGATACTACACAGGTTGATGTATGGGCAATGAAAGAATATGGGAAGAAGGAATCGTGGACTAAATTGATTACCATCTCAGCTAAAAGAGGAAGCGCCTCTTTATGCTACTTGAAGCCTTTGTGTTTGAGAAACACAGGTGAAGTTTTGGTGGAAATTGGCAACAGGGAACTAGCAGTGTACGATCCAAAAGAATGTACGTTTAAGACTCCATTTTCCTTTTGGAATGTTCATAGTTTGACAGTGGCTACGTATGTGGAGAGTCTAGTTTTACTATATGATGACGATGACACTACTAAGGTGCGACACAGGAAAGTGAATCCGAACAGAGGATACAGGAACAGGTAGAAGAGGAAATCACAAACTTTGTTCTTTATTATATTTTTCCCATTTCTAGTTGGTCTTTATTTGAATATGTTGTTTTGTTATAAATTTTTTTCTCATTATTACATGTCCAAATAGAAACAGGGTTGGCACATTTTTGTTCCTGTGAATGAACCTTTTAGGATCAACTGACCTTTCTTTTTATCATTGTGATTCTCTACGCTTTTGTTTATCTTAAAATGAAGTTGTTATTCAACTTTTAAAATAGAGTATCCCATACATTACCGCCTATAGCTATGAGAAATCATGGGTCTAAAGCTTCAAGAATTAAGTAATAGAACAGAGTATCCCATACATTACAGCCTATAGCTATGAGAAATCATGGGTCTAAAGCTTCAAGAATTAAGTAATAGAACGATTGCTAGGCTGAAAAGTAACCAAGCTAATTGGAAGAGGGTTCTATGGTTGCATAGGACCATCGTGGGGATTCTCTATGGGGCACTTGTATTTTGTCTATAGTAATTACGACATACAGGGATTTCTTTTGTTCGTGTAGCAATATAGCACAACATAGGATGGGACCCTTAATCTGGTGGAAGCACATGAGATCTGATATACTATTTGCAGTTCTTTGTTTATTTCAGTTTTCCATATAATCATGTATGTGATTGGGCATCCATGTATGTGCATATTTTTAATTGATATAAAAATGCAATCATGAATGATATTTCCAGTTTCTGTTGAATGAGAAGTATTAACCTTATTATGGTCTTAAGATTTCTCCTTTTTCCTTATATTATATGTGAAATGTTATTGATTATATGTCTAAACTAAAATATTTTGAACTGAAAATATTGAGTTTTGACTTTTGCCAACAAGTAATTGAATTATTGCATCTACTCAAGAAATTGAATTCCCTACTGAGCAATTTCTGTTGGTTTAGTCTTCTTTTGAGCTTTAAGTACTATTAGCAAATAGAGGATCCTGAATCATTTTTTAGTGGGTTTTTATTATTTATTTTTTATGACGTGGTTGTGCATTGTGGATACTCTCTAGTTTGTAGTATTTTCTCTTACTACCTCTTTTTTTGTTCACCAAATTAATCTTGGTGATTTTTGTGGCAATAATCATACTAGTTGTTGGGTGTTATAGTGTGATTACTCTGCTTGCTTGTGGTTACTTTATTTATTACAGGCCTTAAGAAACTTAACTTAGATTTCTAAGGTTATAGACAAGAGCATTTCTTCTTGTGGTCCTAGTGGAGGAATTTCCTCACACTTCTTGGTTTTTTTTCGTCATTTTGTTCTGGAATTCAATCTAGGCATGCTGCAATTGCTCATAGTGAAGGAATTTCCTCACACTTACTGGTTTTTTTTCGTCATTATGTTCTGGAATTCAATCTAGGCATGCGCTGCAATTTCTCATAGTGAATGAATTTCATCACACTTCTTGGTTTTTTACGTCTTGGTTGTTTCCACAATACTCTCATTGTTATATCATTCTTGGTTGTTAGTTCAATTTGAACACAAGAAGAATGGTGTGAGAGGGTCTTTGATGCAATGATTTATTGTCATTGTTGCATCTCCCTCCATTTGCATATTTCTCACACAATTCATTAGAGTACAAGTTTTTCTGTAACAAGTTTTGATCATCTTTAGGGTAAAGTGCAAAAACTCCCTGTTATGTACATAATGTGCAATTACCTCCCTCATGTTCAAAAAATCCCCCTACATTTTCCACATCAAGCTAATTAAGACATTTTGTCAATTTGAAGATTGAAATACCTAAAATGCCCTTAAGTCAAAGTAAAAATAAAAAAGTATTGATTTCATAAAACACTGATTATTAAGGGTATTTTGGGGTTTTAATATATATATATATTTTTTTGTCAAAATTGACGTAAAAGGGCAAGTAGCACATATTTTCAAATGTTGGTGATTTATATGCACAAATACTAAATTGCAAGGTGTGTTTTGCACTTTACCCTTACCTTTATAAACTTATTTTATGATTCAGTCATTTATTTTTTTGAGTTGGTTAAGTTCATTTAGTCATCGGTCTAATGCGTTCTACTTCTTGGAGTTGTTTTTTGCACTTTAGCCTTATCTTTACAAAACTTAGTTTCTGATTCTTCCATTTATTTTTTCGAGTTGGTTAAGTTCATTCAGTTGTCTTCTAGTTCTTTGATCTGCTTGCAACCTTTTCTTTTTTGAAACGTAAGCTATTTAATTGAAAGGGCCAAAAGCCAACATATACACAGGGGGGCAGGCATACCCCTCCTACCTCGACAAGCTACTACACCATTTTTATTTTTTTCCCCTGTTTTATGAGTTTCCTTCTTTTTTTTCTGCTAGTGCTCAAAGATAGAAGTAGTTAAGGCTTGCTTAAAGATAATAGATTTCAATAATTTTAAGAAGTACACCTCAAATTAGAGCAGTTAATTTGTTGCAAGTCTCTATGAAAGTGCTGCACAACTATATCTATATGGCCTTGTTCATAAAGATCTAACACTTTTATCTTTACTCATTTGATCTCTTTGGACTTTTTGGTGTTCTTTGGGGGAATTGTAACATTTTCTTTGTACCTTCTTTCTGTTCAAAATGATTTTCCCCCCTTTTTGTTTATGTCTTCCTAAAAATATACTACAATACATTTCCAAGGAGGCTATGAGCCTTTAATTAATCTTTGGAGATTTTTATGGTTGATTTTGAATGAATGCTTGTGCATTTCGAAAATGTTATGCTTGTTTTTATCTTGTAAAACACTAATATATTCTTTTTTCCTTGTTTCAGATTGAAGAAATAGAATGGTTGGCTGGTTCTTCTCTTGATTTTGCTTGGATAATTTGTATATGGGAGTTTTGGTTTGTTCCCTCGTAGTTTTTGTATAGTAAATAACATTTGCGGTTTTAAAATTTTTGCTAGAGTGTAGAATTCTTCAAGGTTACAAATGTCTGGATTTAGCAAAATACCTGCACTTGTTTGTTTGGTTGAAAATGCTGCTGTTAAAAGTGGGTGGAAGTTCAGGATGTGTTTTAATCATAAATTTGTTTTAACCATTCAATAATATTCATTTGTCACTTCCCTAGCTTGTTCAATGTTTTTGTTTTTTTTTTGTTAAAATCTACTTTGCTTCTTAGGAGTAAATGATATATTGATCCTATTATCTACATTCAGATATATGAAATTGGTGGTGGATCAGGAAGTTTGATAATGTTTTTTTTAGTTGAATATGGATTACATAATGTTGAATGCGCTTACTAGAGTTTACAATAATATGACTGACTTACATGTATGTATGTATGTATTGTATGTGCATCAAACAGTTTAACCTTTTTATTACTATGACATTGTAGACCTTTTCCTAACATTAAGCTTGTATTGACATCTTTAAAGATGGGAATACGAACGAACTGGTGGTGATAAGATCAGTTATGAACTTTTTATGTTGTTGATGTTAGATCGAGTAAGAACTGCTGGTGATAGGAGTACGTTATAAACTTTTTAAACACTCTTCGGAATCACGATCAATTTATTAACTTGAAATAAGCAGAATAGCAGAATTTGATTTTACGTAAATTTTTCGGTCAGAAAATAGACGTAGGAAGACCAGTCACAGTTTAAAAGGTTAATATTGTAATTTTATTTATGAATGGATCGCTAGAGACTTTATAAGGAAGTCTTTTTCCTTTACTCCAATGAATTTTGTATATATCTGATATAATAAAACTAATGCTTTGGAATATAGTGCAAGAAAAAGTTTATATTTGTGGCCGATATATATATATATATATATATTTGTCTCAAATTTTAAATAAAAAAAAGTATACCGGAACAAATTACAATTTGTAGTTTTGGCTTATTTTAGAGCCCAATTGCTTCTCTACTGTTTAAAAACCATTTTAAGTGTTTTGATTGGTGAATAGATTTAGTTTAATTATAAGTGTTTTGATTGGTGAATAGATTTAGTTTAGTAGAGTGTTTGAATTAATTTAGAATTTGGACTTTTAAACTGTGTTATGAGTAGGGTGGCAAATGAGCCGGGCCGAACTGAGCTTTACCTTGCTTGAGCTCGGCTCGCCTTGTTCAGAGGAGTGCTTGGGCTCGGCACCTTTTGGCCGGGCTCGGGCTCGGCTCGGCTCGGTTTGTAAGTGTATATTCCAAGGCGGTCTGACCTCTGATGCACAAATTTGCGCCGTTCTTGGATTTCTCACCTAATCTCCCATATTCGTCCTTCGATTCCAACCGTCACCATCGATTTCCATCTCCAGTTTCTATCAAAAAAATTTAGCACAACAAAGAAAGGAAAGAGATCGAAAAGATTTCTCAGCTTCGAATCCCATAACCATCAATCTCTAGTTCTATAACAACATTAATTATCAGGGTTGAGAGAGAAGAAGATGAGAGAGAACTAATCTTGTTGTTGCCATGGAGTTCTAAGATTTTGTTGCCGAGTGGTTGTTGGCACAGGCGCACAAGGAAACGTTTTTTACGCCTAGTTTAGGGTTTCTATTTTGTATAAGTTGTGATATAAGAAATTTATTCAATGACTGAGATTACATCATGAGTTGGGCTGGACTATTTAATTAATAAAATGGGCTTCTAATCTGAAAAAGAAGAAGAAGAAGAAAAGAACGGACTTGTAAAGATTATAATATTGAGAAAATATTAGAAAATTTTAATAAGGAAATGCCATTTTGTAGCCTTATATGTCAAAACTTGTATCCTTAATTACATATATGTAATGTGTACATAAATACACCTTTTGAATACATCCGGTGTGCTCACGTGCAATGTGAAGTTTACTAGAGAATGAAAACTCGCCCATGAGAGATATGTGATATATGGGTTACCTTTGCATTTTTACGTATATAATAATTTAAATATAATTAATTTTATGTTTACGAGCTTCAGGAGCCGAGCTTACCATTGCTTAAGCTCGGTTCATTTACTAAACGAACTTGAAAAATGAGCTCAAGCTCGGCTGGTTTATTTAACGAACGAGCTTGAGTCGAGCTCTTAACGAGCCGAATCCGAGCTGTTCATTAATGGCTCGGTTCATTTGCAGCTCTAGTTATGAGTAGAGGTTGAATATTTTAGGTAATTTTCATTCCTTAAACAATTTTGTCCTTTTAATTTTTTATAAAGACAATTACAACCATTCCTTAATAAAATTGGTATTATATTAAATGATATTATTATAAAATTAGCAACAAAAGTGTTTTATAAAAAATTATTACCAAATAAATTAAAAAATAATTTAATTGTGAAAAATACTTGTTATATAGTGTCACCAAATATCTAACATGTTATTACTTACTGAATTTTTTTTTTACAACTCTATTAATAAAAAGAGCTTTTAAAACAACGTTAACGGCTGTAATATTATCATTAGTTTAAGGAGCCCATGTTCAGCAATTATAGGAGAGTTTTGAAGGGCTTGCATTGGCCAATTTATAACTTTTAATAAATATTTATAACAAAAAAAACGTACTCCTAGTACAAAATATATTTTTATAAATAATTACATCTTTATACATATATAGTTTTACCCGAAAAAGACATTCGATTGCAAGTTAAGAGTTGGTATGTAATTGGCCCTCGGCTTTGGGAAGGACCTCTTGTTTTTTTTTTTTTATACTCCTAATAACATTGGACAGCTATATATATAATTTGTAAAGCCCCGTTGGATTACAAAAAGTGGTGACAATATTTTCCAAAACACTTTTATTGCTAATTTTATAATAATATCCTTTAATAAAATATTATCATATTTTATAATAGTTATTTTATTAAAAAGGAGTATAATTATAAAAAATTTTAAAAAAAAAAAATTATCTAATGAGTTACCTAAAATATTCAACTTGTATTGAGTTTTAAAGTTCTAAATTCTAATTAGTTATATTGAAAAACTCTATTGATTTATATTTGGTAACCATTATAAGTGTTTTTAATGCTTATCAAATATCTCTAAATGCAACTTTTTAAAAATTAAAGTATTTTTAAGGCCTGATATGCAATCCTAAATGGACTCGTATTTCGTATTCTCTTGCGGAAAAAGTGGCCCGGTTCATATATGCATACATATGCATGAACCCTAGCCTTCTGCATAAACCCTACCTGGCCGGCCGAGACAATACAGCCCCAAGAGAATGGGAAGGACGATAAAACCAAGAAAGACGATGAAACGAAGAAAGCTAGGGACTGAAGGTGACACGTCAAATCTTCCATATGAAATCATATACATTATACTCTTGAAATTACCGGTCAAGTTTCTGTTGCGATTCAGATGCGTTTGTAAATCATGGCTAGATACAATTTCCGAACCCGAATTTAAAAGATCACATCTCAATGAATCAATTAAGTTGGAGCGTCAAAGTATCTTTTTCTGGGACAGTACCGCAACCAAGTCCGAAGATTTAAACTACGTATGTTATGACTGCTGTGATGATTCAATGAAAAACCTATGCTTTCCACGTCCATGCTTTCCACGTGATAAGTGTAGTAGGACGGCTACGGTGAACTGTTGTAATGGTTTACTACTTTTGTGGCTTAAAAAGATGTGTGTATTGTGGAATCCATCCACTAGAGCATACAAGAGGTTCTCATATAGTACATATGGTGATTATAAACCATATGCACTTTGCTATGATTCTTCCATGGATGATTACAAGGTGCTGTTTTTTCGTAGGAATTTTTTTGTGGTTTTCAGTTTCGGAGGTCAATGCTGGACGGAGGTTAAGGAATGCCCTTATCATTTTGACGGTGATTTGACCATTGTTAATGGGGTGTTACACTCGGTTGCTTTTAAGATAGAGTCGGGCCGTAATGTGCTGCCTCACGTTCCACTAAATGGGAGAATGGTTGGAAACTCTCGTTGTAATAATAACAATGATCCACCAATTTGTATGTATGGTGATGCGGCTGATGCCTACGAAGTCAGCCACCCCCAATTTAATACGTCCTATATATATGACTGTGTGCTTGTTTACTTCGATATAGTGGATGAGAAGTTCAAGGAGATGCCAACACCAAATTGTTTAAACCGAGATAAGTTTGCATATGAGTTTGATTTGACGGTTATGAGAGGATGCCTAAGTTTATATTATAGTACCACTGATGGGAACTATATTGAGGTGTGGACTATGAAGCAATATGGTGACCATAATTCTTGGACTAAGTTCATTGTCATCCCACGTTGGCTAAATACAAAACATATACATTCTTTGAAGCCATTGTGTGTAACGAAGAAAGGTGAAATTGTGATGATATTTGATCATATAAAGATATTCATCTATAATCCTAAAACTAACAGGTGCACTGGTCTTGGACAAATAGAGTTTCTGAATTCAGATTTGGTTTCATATGTGGATAGTTTGGTTTTGCCTATTTGTACTCCTCAAGGAAAGATTAAAAAACAATTAAAACATTTGTAATCTCTCTCTCTATATATATTTTTAAGCTTCTCTTTAAATTCTAAGCTAATTCATGTCTTTTGATTGTTATGTTTGATATTAGTTATTGAAAGAAATTTAAAGTAATTGTTATGTTATTGTTCTTGTTGTATTAATTATTTAGTATAATTAGAACGTACTTAAGGCTAAACTGTTATCTTTTCTTTTTTCTCATAACTAATGCTATCATTTTTTTTTATTTCTGTCCTACATATCCAAACAAAGCCTAAATGATTCAATTATCCTGATTCAAGCCTAAATTTTCAATTACATAGATATTGAACTAAAGCATTGTAGTTTTAAATTATGCCATTTTTTATGTTCTTTCAGAGGGATTTAGTGAAGACAATGAAGGCATGCATTGGCAATTAATAGACATATATTCATGTATGTATGTGTGTGTGTATATATATAAATATGTTTATATAGTAACTGAATGCATAGACCTTGACATAGTTTATTTCTCATGTTGATCAGTTGACATTCTATTATTTTTTATACTTAATAATAAGTCGATGAGAGATTTTTTTTTTTTTTTTTTTATTTTTAATTTTTTTTTTTTAAGAATAATATATCTCTCAATATACTTGTGAAAAAAAATTATGATCCGTAAATTGGACAATCAACTTACCACCATTTAATATTCCCATAACCAACACACTGTACAAGTAGTATACTATTTAATCGGGCATCCACGTGTGTGCATATTTATTATTCTTGATATAAAATTGCAATTATAAATAATATTTACAGTATGTGTTGAGTGAGAAGTATTAATCTTATTATGGTCTTTAACGTTACTCCTTTTTCTTTATATTATATGTAAAATTAGAGCAGTTAATTGGCACCAATTCAGTGACCACATTATGTATTATTATAAGACGCTGATGGCCTCATATTACTTTTGGTACCAAGTGTTTTGTTGTAAGTTATTCTTTTTTGCACTTTAATAATAGAATGTAAGTTCAAAAGTATTTGATTCTCTTTTCTATGGTAATTGAAGTAGATTTTTATTTTTTTGTTTTTATATTTTTTGTTAGCTAATTTCCAATTCTATTGGACTTGCCACCAAACATGATGGTTAACAGATGTTGGACTTGCTGGTGTTCCACTCACATCATGATGTGAGACCCTGCTCTGATGAGGTCGCATACACTCGTGAAAAAAACTTAGCATTGTTTGTTTGGACATAAAATATATATATATATATATATATATTATTTTTTTTGATATTTGGTTGTGGTAAAATATTTATAAAAAAAAAAATTAAAATAACAAAAATAATTTATCCATAAATTTTTGAAAATTATTTTACATACCCAGCTGATGGACTCGATCTCAACCTCAATGTAAACTTTTGTTAGACACCGACAAAATAAAAAAAATATTTGCCCTGAAAAAGAAAAATATTTTACGTTGAAATAGAGCCTTAATGTCACTTACTCTTATCAGATCAAAGGCTAATTGGATTTGAGCCAGAGTCATAATCTGATCTATTGACAAATCTATATGAAAATCATGAGCAATTATATATATATATATATATATATATATATATACAAATATATATACAAAGTCCATATATATGTAG
>JAOTQH010252448.1:0-11794 GCA_025631255.1 Cornus kousa | reverse complement strand
AATTATTAAAAAAATGTTTTTTTTTTTTTTTTGTCCTTTTCTTACCAGATATTTTAGATTTTTTTTTTAATTAGGTTTAATTTTAGTTTCCTTCTAATATCTACAACTTAACTTAGAATGTGTCTAATATTAATATTACTAATACAAATATGAATGATGGGAATGGTAGTTGAAAAAGAATGGTGGTTGTATTAAAAAATAGAATTTTAAATTAAATGTACCATTAGAGCAGAATTACTAAAATGTAGCATTTTGACACTGTACCACTTGTCAAAATATAGATTTGACTTAATTGTTATACATGTGATATGTGGTTACGTGTTAATTGTTATTTAAGGAAAAAACATGTTTAATTAATGTATATGAGAAATGTGATTTTGTGTTAGTTGATGTTTTGTATATAAGCATGCCTATGTGGAATGGAATTTGTGTCTTATATGTTTACTATGTTAAATCAATGTTGAATGAAAGCATGAATTATGCATTTTGAAATTTACTATGGAAAGCATGTGTGAAATTCATTAGTTGAATTGTGGTTAGAAGTATGAAGCATTCATGCATCCCATAGGAAAGAAAAAGGAAAAAGTGTTTTAAAACAAGTGAAATTATTTTGGGAAATGTTTTTTAAAAGTGTTTACGAAAACTCTGACGCCTAGGAAGCATCTAGTGGTCCGTGGTGTTAGTGTGATCTTGAGAGGGTTAGAGAGAGACTCTGGGGTAGTTGAGCTACCCAGACAACACCATGGAGGTACCATGTGGTCGGGGAAAAAACTAGCCAACCCCTCCCTCGTGACACCTTAGAGGTGCCTTAGGTTGGATTGCACTAACGATTTGGAAGTTAAAACGGTATTGTTTTGGAAATAAGGAGTGATATTGCATGGCATGGCATTGCATTGGCATACATTTTATATTCGGTGGTTAGACAAATTGCATATGTATTTGTTGATATCACCATTGTTTTACTTTCTTTCCCTGAGGCATGATCCCATTTACTTGTATTCTATTCCTTGTATGGATTCACCGGGTCGTAAAAGGTATGTCTTAGAGACTTCCTACTGAGCGGTTGGCTCACCCCATTTTATTATTAACATTTTTTAAGATACGGAAAGGAAGTAGTGGACGACGCTCCTCCACAGGTTTTGACGGGTTAGTGGATTGTTTTGACATATTTTGTAGCTATGATAACATTGTTATTATTATTATTATTATTATTATTATTATGTATTGACATAGGAAAGGACGGTAGTGCCCTTAGTTGACCTCGGGTTCGGGTTAGGACCCGGTTAGCGATTCGGACCCTCAGGTTTGGGTCATTATAAATTTGAAATCAGAGTAATGGTTATAAAAAACCATTAGGATGATGGGTAGAGGCCTACCTAGGGTTGTGTAGGAGGTCATTTGCATTATTTATGTGACTATTTGCTAAAGCGTTTTGTTATTTGAAAATCATACTTAACTGTTTACTTGTTTACATGTTTATATGTTTACATTTTGAAAGACATGCTTCCTTGCTATGTGTTTGCACGTTTATTTGTTTATATGCTAAAGTTTATGTTACATGGCCATATACGAGGAATAGTTACATAATATAACTATGTAAATGAAATGTGAAAGAAAAAGAAAGCATGTTGATTGTGTATGAGGATTATGGTGACGAAAAGTAGTAGTCACAGTTTGTGCAGTTCTAATTTAAATATTAATGTGACGAGTAATGAGCATGGTATTGTGATGGTTATTAGGCATCTTTATGCAAGTATTTTAAAATAAATAAATAAATGAATGAATGAACTTAAATGATGGGGTATGATTGTATCATGGTACGGGATACGGTTATTATATATATATATATATATGTATATATGTATAGGAGTATGCGGTTGAACATAGATGGTTGTGTAAGTTTTGACTTGAGTAGGCAAGGAGCTCGGTAGTTCCAGGGTTGTTTGGGTGCCGGTTCTTGTCGAATTAATGGCGTGGGCTTCTATCTCGTGGATTGAGCTATTTGGTGTGTAGCCATCCTGATCTTTTTAGTGCATTTTGTGTAGTGCTTAGAGCACGACTTTATAATAGGTTCATATTTCATGGCATGATGCCTTTGTTGTGTGTGAGTTTCATGCATTGGTGAATGGGTTTTGTTGACCATGAAAGTGAGAGTTTCGGTATGACCTTAGGAGGTCAGTGTTTGTAACTTAAGTCACAATTTGGCGTAGAGGTTCTTTACGAATCGGTCATGGTAGGTGTGACAGCGGTTATTAGAGTCACGACTGTGGTTTAGGGGTCGTAGATATGTATTTCAAGTTTTCTGGTACTGTCTAAGGAAATGTGTTGGTTATGGTTATTGAGGGGGGACTTGTTGGACTCTGTAGGTCTAGATTGACGTAGGCATTGACTGAAGTCATGCCAGTATTGGGTGATCGACCGTTTGATTTGATTCAGTTCATGGAATGTAAAAGTCTATGTTAGAAACTAGTTTGTTGAGGAGTGATTCTTATTTCGGAGAGCTACAAGAGTGTGTTGCGGGTAATTAACTCTTGGTGAGTTGATTACATGGCTCTGTGGATGAGCAGGGTTATTGGTTATCTCGGTTGTCAAAAAAGTCTTGAAGTGGTGTATAGTGGTCAGTTTTAGCTATGTAGTGTAGGGTTGCACGAGAAGGTAGGTAATATGGGGTCATTGAAGTGCTTGATCGTTTGTGGGTGAAGGATAAATGATAAGTATAGTGCACCAAATGGGTTGTGTTTTGGAAATTAGAAGTTGTGGACTGGGGTTAAATTTTATGTTGCATTTAGGGTATGAAGAAGTAGTGCTAGTTGTTTGGAAATGGCCATTTTGATCAACCGGTATAGAAACTATTTCGATTGACCAGTTTACTGCTGGTTACTCACTTTGCTTCCTCTTTCCGGTATAGTTATCCATGAGCCTTGGAAGGTCGTTAAGGGCCTTATTGGATCACGTGAATGATGTAAAATGATGTAATAGCACCAAACTTAATGGCACTAATTTAGGTAACCTCGAGTTCTAGTAAGAACCCAGTTAACGATTCGGACCTACGGGTTATAGTTGTTAAATTACAAGAATCGATCGACGTGAAATGCTTACCCGTTGACCGGTTGAAGGATATCGATCTAAGTGAAGTGGTTACACGTTGACCAGTTTGTCCTAACAATAATATTTTGACTACTGTCCACATACCGGTCGATGTGTGGGCATGAACATGTTGACCGAAACCTGCTTTCTTTATATATATATATATATATATTAAAGTTACGTCAAAATATCCGAATAATTCTGTAACGACCCGAACTTGGGGGTCCAAATTGCTAACCGGGTCCTTACCCAAACCCGATGTCATCTAAGGACATTACCGTCCATTCCCATCTCAAAGTATAACCTGTTCCTTCTCCCAACATTCATAACATTCCAAACTATAACCTCACTTTTGTATATGTTGATGTTGAAAGAAATATTTGTGAGGAAGAATGGATTACTCATCTTAGACAAATGTACTATCAGAGATTTGTATGACTTTCTCTTCTTTCCTCTCATCCTTCCAAAAACCAAAATGAGTGTAAAAAAACAGAGTTAAAGAATTATGCACATAATATTATCTAATTGAATTTAGCATCACTATCAAAAGTAGAATTATTCAAGGAAGACAAATGCCAAGATGATAAAAGTATACCTAAGCTATCAGGTTTAAGACTTCATCTTCTGTCAATTGATGTTGGGACTGAGGTACAACTTTGGATCTCTGAAGAACATTGTAATAATCTCTGCTTTTCCATAATAAATTCCTATGATGCCTTCGCTATTGCTTCTATTGAACCAATGGCTTGATTGAGCTGAAAAGGTTACAAGTTTAGAGAACAAAGGAATCAATTTGCTCCTTTGTTCGGAGGGTAACAACTACATAGAAATGTGCAAATTTTGCCTTCAGTTTCTGAACTTTTGTCTCAAAAAAAAATAAAAAAAAATAAATAAATCAAATTTAACACAAATCAACAAGTCAATGACAAAAACAGTGATAAGCTACCTGCCAAATATAAGAGAGATGTTATTGCAATTCCAATTTGTCACAAAAATGAATGCCACTGACACACCCCTGGTGTTGAAAATGAAATCCTATAAATAGAACTTTTCAGAGTTGATTGACATTTATAGGCAGAAATAATTTGCACTAAGGAAGGAGGTGATAAAGTTGATGAAGGATGGTGTTGTTCATCTTTCTATGTGTTTCTCATCATACAAATCCCAACAAATATTTACATAATGAGATGAAGATGGTGTAGATAAACTGCCTTCCCGTGGGTCCCCGAAAGCAGCTATCAGAGTCTGAGAGTATATCACTAAGACAAATATGAGGAATGCAGAGAGGTGAAAGAAGGGAGAGAAAACCAGTCCAGTCAGAGAATTTGAATAATGGTAGGGAAGAAGCTGCCGTCAGTTCTGTCTCTTTCTTCATTATTGCCTTGCCTTTTATAGCTCTAGGTTATCCAAGTGATACTTTGTTGGGCTTCCACCCACAAAATGGGTCAGGATCAGGGTCATGTTGCCCTAATCCCTATATTTTAGGATCGGCTGCCAAGTGTACCTTTCCTGCTGAATAATCCAAAAATAACAAACTATAAAGGTAATTGTACTATTCCAGCTGTCTTTTTCTCTTATCCTTAAACTAGGTCTTACCTTGATGGGCAAGACATTACTAATTTTCCATTCTTTATTCTAGATCCCTTCTGCATCCCAAAGTTATTCGAAGAGTCCTACCATAACTTCTTATTGATCTCTGTCGTTCAGTACATTTTGAAGAGGTCGGTTGAATCGAGGTTCAAAGCCCATCGATCAATAAGCTTCGTAGGAGTCGGATCGAGGTTCAAAGCTCTTTAATCAACAAGTTTCGTAGAGGTCAGATCGAGGTTCAAGGTCTATCAATCGATAATATTCGTATAGGTCAAATCGAGGTTCAAGGCCCATCGATTGACAAGTCTAGAGGTCGGATTGAGGTTCAAGGCTCATCGATCGATAATCTTTGTATAGGTTAGATCGAGGTTTAAATCCCGTCGATTGAAAAGTCTGGAGATCAGATCGAGGTTCAAGGCCATCGATCGACGATCTTCGTATAGGTCAGATCGAGGTTCAAGGCCCGTCGATTGACAAGTCTGGAGGTCGGATTGAGGTTCAAGGCCCATCGATCGAAAATCTTTGTATAGGTCAGATCGAGGTTCAAAGCCCGTCGATTGACAAGTCTGGAGGTCAGATCGATGTTCAAGGCCCAAGATCAATCGACTGCATGTTGGCCCTAAGTCAGATATTCATTGATCAGCTATTGCAGAGGTGGACTTTGTCAAAGTGTTGACTTTTTTTGACTTGACCTCTGATGACGTGGCTTAACCACATCCACATTTAGCCCCCCTGCACGTGCCATTTTGAATTTTGAAATAATCAAGACAGCGCGTGTAGAAAGAGATAATAAATGTCATGAGGACCCGAGGTGTTTGCGGCTGCCAGCGGTTATATATTTAATGACGAAATGATGAGACAACTATTGAGTGTCATCATCTTCCCCAAAACTTAACCCAAGTCTCTATATACAGAATCAGGTTACTGATACGAAGAACATACTACAAGTATATTGTGCTAGTAAGGAAAGCAGAGAGAACATAGTTTACCGGTAATAGAATTGGTGAGAAAGAACATAGTTTGCAGTGAAGATATTTGACAAAATGGTAAAAGGAAAACAATTATGCAAACCCGGTGAACCAGTGCCGGAAGTACCGTCGGAAGAAGAATGGAGGAGAGCACCATTCTTTGGACCCACGAATAGGTTCTGGATAGCTGAAGGAGACATTGCGAGGAACGAGATTGAAGGCAAGGTGGCCCAATTAATGAAGGGAGAGATTACTGTAGAAGCAGGAGCACAACCGCCGGCAGACTCTGTACACCGATTTGCCATTGAACAAGGGATGTACCCCTTTAGTGCTATTGACTTCAAAACACCGGTGGGGCCATGTGCCAAATGGGAAGAGTGGTCTAAGTACATTTTTAGCCACAAAGTGTATGTGGATTGGTTGCGACAAGCATAAGTTATGCGAGCGATACGTCTATGCCGTAAACTAAAAATGCCTCGAGACGCCGTAGGTTTGGAATTGCTTGTGTCAAGATGGTGTAGTGCAACCCACACTTTTGTAGCCAAGTTGGGGGATTTTACGCCTACTCTAGAGGACATGGGCCAGTTACTTGGCCTATATGTCATGGGTAGGGGACTTATGGTGCCAATGACGATAGATGAGGCAGAGGAAGCGATTATGGCTGCGCTGGAAGGAGGCTTGGAGAGATCTAAAAATTATGGGTCATTCTTCTACATGAAGGGGGGAAGACGCAAGGAGAGAGTAGAAGGAGCCAGGAAGAGCACAATACAGGCTTGGATTCGTTACTGGTTCAAGGATATGCAGCCTTTCTTCAAAGGGGACAAGTCAGAGCGTCCCTTTGTCGATGGAGACAAAATTGGACATCTGGGAGAGCTCGCGGCCTATATATTGTGCTGGTTGTCCAAGTATATATTCCCAGGGACTCCAGAAGATGCACCCTTGAGCCGATGGTGCTTGATAGCAATGAAATTAGCAAGTGGAGTGGTGATTCCTTTGGGTCCACTATTTCTGGGAACATTGTATCATCGATTAGACATAATTGTTGAGGATAGCATGCGATCGACTGGCCGTTATCCTATGATCTCATATATAGCAAGTGGGTTCCTACAGATGTTCCTTTATAAAAGATTTCCCTCGTATGGGCCTCTACCTTTAGAGTTGAACGATAAGGGAGCGCAAGGAAGGCGCTGGTCCGGACGAACATGGAGAGTGGCACTAGGGGAAGTGATTAACTCCGAGCGAGAATTTGTGTTTAGGTCCTATCGCAAGGAAATACCAGGGGCAGTGGAGATTGGGTTCTATTAGGAAGAGCCAAGGGTATTCACACCAAGGCAGGCGATAGGAAATGCAGATGAATAGGCATTTGCCTTGGTGGTGCTTCCAGGACTCCTACCTGGGCGATTTGAACTGGGAGACGTGAGTAAGGTTTACAATCCTAAGCATGTTCCCAGGCAATTTGGATACGATTAGGGTGTGCTAAACCAGTGCGAGCTAAAGGAAAGATATAATGGACTAGAAACAACCTTATTCTGGTTCAGTGTACTATATGACCTGGCCGAAGAAGAAGATGAGAGTATTGTGATTCCCTCTCAAAATCACCAAAGAGAGTAACAGGGAACTATAAGCAATTCTGGGTAGAGTGCTTGGGGGCATTCAGAAGATTTTGCTTGCAGGATCCTTGTCCATGTGCTCTCATGCCTATATACAAGGATGATGTATCGCTACGCATGCCCAGGCCAATAGAGTGAGGCCATAGATCAATAATGGCTCCTTTAGCTTCAGAAATGGGTGATGTGGCGTACGACGTTATGCCCGAGGCATATGTACCTACCATGCTCACCGAGCCAAGAAGGGGTGTGAATACAGCGAGGAAAGCTCAAGCCGGGAGGGAGAAAGTGTCAGACAATGAGTCAATTGTGGATTTGAGGCATCGAAAGTGAAAACCCTCAGTAATCCAACTATCAGATGAAGAGTCGTCAGAGGAATAGCAAGAGGTTAAGCAAAACGTGGGTTCACCGATAGGTGAACAAGTGGTGAAGCCGAATGGTGATGAGGGATCCAATACAAGAGGCAAGTTCAGTGAGGGAATTGGTGCTGCGTTTGCTACTGGGGGTTCAAGGAGGGAGATCATAAAATGATTGATGTCGGTAGAGAGTGCGATTCCTCCAATCCGCAATGCTTTGGGTAAAAAAAAAATAAAATAAAATAAATAAAAAATTATTATTATTATTATTATTTTTTGTCTCACCCTGGTGGGTCGCAAGTCATTATTCGTAAAAGGCGAGAACTCCAGTGAGAATTCTTCGTATGCCGCGGGTAGAGGAGCCCTCGATATCAAGAATACCAAGGCCGTTGTTGCTAAAGTACCCTGCAGCCGAGGCACCAAAAGTGTAGGAGGAAAGAACAAAAAAGACCTCAGGCGACACTGAGAGATTAGAGGAGATAGAGGCAGAGCTACATGATGGGGCGCAATTGGTGGAAGTGTTGGAATCATAAACGTCACTGGAGGGATTGAACAACACATTGAATAAACGAGTCTCGGATGAAGAGATCGAGAGTGGGAAAAACACAGTGATAGGGGAGGTTCATCCTATCGACCAACCTATCAACAAAGAAAGCCCTGTAGAACTGAACACATGAATAGTCATGATGGAGGACGCCTGGTAAGGCGTCACCGTCGAAGCGCGCTACATTCCATTGCTCGAAGCAGTGAGACTTCCCCAACTAGCCACTGTGGATGTGATCAGTAAGAGACATCCAATGTTCTACCAGTTTGGATATAAAGCCTTCGGGTGAGTGCTTAAGATTTTTACGATAGTAGCTCAAGAAGAAGGGACTGAAGAACTAGTATAAGAGGCCCGAGAGCTAATTGAGCTCTTGAAAGATCGAGTGGAGATCAAATAGCTGAATGTAAGAGTAGAGGCCTGTCAGCGTGTAGTAGGGCAGGCCTTCCTAGCCCAACAGATGATGGAATTAGACACCAAAATTGCGAGGGATGAGCGCATGATGGTAGAGATCCAGGCTCGCCTTACAACAACAAAGCAAGAACGGGCTCTTGTGGAAGAAACCTTCAATAAACTTGGTGGTGATAAAACAATTCTGCTGTCTTATACAAAGGGAGAATAGGACACATGTACGACTAGTAGATTATGTATGAAATGTGAATATGTTTATGAAATAAAATTATGTACTAAACTTTTGCCATTGGAATGCAATAAAATGAAATGATGACTGATCTTTTATCACTGAGATGCGATAATTAAGAAGTCATAACAGATATGATAAATAGCATGTATATAAATTACCAATAAAACAGCAGGAACACCAAGGACAGAAAAGAAAAGACTAACTGTGATAAAGCTTTAACCAGCTAGAGTTTATAGGCTCATCCTTGCGCCCATCACCCTGCAGTCAACAGTAGCCACTGGATTGGACCTCGATGACAACATAGGGTCCTTCCTATTTGGGGGGGAATTTTGGGGCAGAAGTGTTGTGCATAATATTCTTAGCAGCTTTAAGAACAAGATTGCCAACTTGGAATGTACGAAGTCGAACATGCTTGTTATAAGCTTTGGCCAAGGTGTGCTGGTATACTTTGAGATGCTGTCTGGCTAACTCGCGCTATTCATCCAAGGCCTCGAGATGCGTGAAATGATCGACCTCACTTCGAGTAGCTAAGGCAGCGGCGGGAAGGGCAATTTTAACCAGGAGGATAGCTTTTATGCCATATAGTAGCGAAAATAGAGTTTGTCCTGTGGTGCGCTTCTTGGAAGTGCAATGGGCCCAGAGAGCTAGTGGTAACTGGTCAACCCAATTAGATTTATGCTCAGCGACCGTGCGACTGAAGATCTTGAGGAGGGATTTATTGGTTGCTTCAGCTTGTCCATTGCCTTTGGGATAATAAGCAGAAGACCATCGTTGGGTGATGTTATAGTGGTGAAGAAGTTGAGCCACTCTAGAATTGATAAAAGGCATGCCATTGTAAGAAAGGATAATTACCGGGATGCCAAAATGGCAAATAATGTGCTCATGGATAAAGGCTGAGACAACAGTGCCTGTAACATGGCGTAAAGGGATGGCTTTAACCCATTTAGAGAAGAAATCAGTAGCGGTAAGGATCCAGTGCCTCTAACGAATGGTTGGATTGATTGGGCGAATGAGATCCAATCCCCAAGTATGGAAGGGCTAAGGGGCAGTAAGTGGATGAAGCGCAGTAGGTGGAGCATAGATCCGATGGTGGTAATATTGACATGGCTGGCATTGTTGGACGATTGTTTTAGCATCGGCTTCCATTGTTGGCCAATAGAGTCCCTGGTGGATTAAGTGTTGGAACAATTTATAGGCACCCTGGTGCTCAAGGGAATGAGCTTGATGAAGTGCCTCGTGAATCTCAGGGCCAGCAAGGCATCGCAAAAGGCTTTCGTCACGGGAGAGGCAAAATAATCAATCATCATAGAGCTAGAATCGTGATGCCTAATGCTTAAGTTTGGCTACCAGAGTAGGATCGTCCGGGTGATGGCCGTGCCAGAGATAGCGGATAAAGGGAATTCGCCAATCGATGAGCTCGAGTTCGAGAATCTCAGCTGTGTCTGGGAATTTCTGACAAGCGACACATGCACGTTGCAATGCAACAGTCTGACTGGACATTTAAGGCTAGTAATAGCCTTGGCACTGGAGGCGTCGATAAAGTGCGATATCAATGGTGGCACAATGCTGTTGATGTACATGGTGGAAAACTTCGCTGGCCTCTCCTTCCTAGACAGCAACTAAGGATGCCAGAGGGAGATCGATGATACAGGACTCCTTGATATCAAATGAAAACTCTTGAGCTGAGCCAAGGGGAAAGGACCAATGAAACTATTCCTTTGATCGATGATTGGTCGGTGCCAATTAGTATATTCCTCAGGAGGGAGAAAACTGATAATGGCGGGCTCAATTTGTTTTTGAACGGTGATCTATTGAGCATCGCCAAAAATATCAAGTTTTGATGCCAGCGTGGCTAGGGCATCAGGGTATCGATTAATAAATCGAGAGATATGAGCCAACCGAATAGAGGTGAATTGAGAGAAAAGCTTTTGAATGATTGTGCGATACGAAGCCGAAAAAGGCTCGTGAATTGCAAACTCTCCAGAAGTCTGCTTGACAATCAACTTAGAATCGCCATCAATGCACAACCAAGAGATCTTTCTGTCAAGTGCTGTTAAGAGTCCAAGGTTGAGTGCTTCATACTCAGCTTCATAGTTAGTGCATTTGAAGTCCAGCTTGATGGCAGCAGTAGTGGTAAGGGGTAGGCAGGAAAGCACAATGCTAACGCCTCCTCCTCGCACTGTGGAGGAACCATCAAAAGACAAGTGCCATTCTTGGGATTGCTCGAGAGAGGCAACTTGTAAGTCATCGAGGGGTAGTTGCTCATCTACCGACTCATGGGTTCATTGGGAAATTGGGCAAGCAAATCAGCGAGAGCTTGACTTTTAATGGCCCGTAGCTGCTAACAAGTGATATCGAATTCAGCGAGATAGAGAAGCCATCGTGCGGCCTTTCCTATAAGCATTGGCTTAGCGAGCAGATGCTCATAAAGGTCGCACTTTGTGAGGAGAATGATGCGATGGGCAAGAAAATAGTGGCGGAACTTGTGCGCGAAAACCAAAGCAAGGCTGTGATACCCCTCAGATCCGAGACACGGGTTGATCAGGTCCGAGCCCAAACCCGAGGGATATCAGACAATTAATATATAATCAAACATAGAATTCAGGATGAAATAAGAAATAAAATAATGACGGAAAGAAACTAAAATCAAATCCTTAATAGTTTGAAATTAATAACTTAAAATCCCATAATCCAAAATCTTCAATCCTTTAACAACTAGGGAATCTATCTTTAGTGGACCCCTAATATAAAAATCCCAAACTGAATAAAAGTAAAACTAAAGATAAAATCCAAGTCAAAAATCTGGAAAGAGATCCTACATCGTCAAAAGAATGAGTGATCGTTTCTACTCAGCACAAACAAGCTCAAGCCTGGAACTGACATACACTTGAAAAATAGGAATGGGTCAGGCCCACGAACAAATTCTATCCTACTGCAATCCAAGCAGAGACCCAATACACGTTTATACTAAATAGTTCAACAATAGCTAATAGTCCGTACAT
>JAOTQH010252427.1:0-11795 GCA_025631255.1 Cornus kousa | reverse complement strand
GAAAAACCCTAATCAAACTATTACCATAAATAGAGATCCAAAAATCAAATAATAATAATAATAGTCGAAAACCCTAATTCTATCTTTCTTTCCCACGTCTCCGATAATAGTTGTGGCTTGTATGGACTTCAAGCTCTTGGGCCAGGCCCTGTTCTTCATCCTAAGGTCTATAGAATTTAATGGGATTATTACTGGAACAATATATATAAAATTTAATGGGATTCTCTTGAAAAATTTGCTGAATGTTGTTTTGGCGCAGGGGAGCAATGAGTAATTGTTGTCAGCAAACTAGATCCTTTTGTCCCTTTCTTTGTGGATATTGTTTTGGTATGGAGGAGCAGAGTGGGATTAGGTGCAAATAAATGGCTCTCTCTCTCTCACTCTCCCCACCCATTGGGGAGGGAAAGAAGTTGGCTGAATGCAGTTTTTGATATATAATTGATTCTGGGTTCCTTTGTGAATTTTAAATTCTTGCAGGTGCTTATGCAAACTCGTAGTGAAAAGGCACGATCCCGTATTTTGGGCCTGAGAGTTGTCAAGTACCTCATAGAGAATCTGAGAGAAGAATATCTTGTATTCTTGGCTGAGACCATCCCCTTTCTTGCCGAATTGCTCGAGGATGTGGAGCTACCTGTGAAATCTCTTGCACAAGAGATTCTAAAGGAATTGGAATCCATGAGTGGTGAAAGCCTCCGGCAGTATCTCTAATGTTACTGACTGACCAGAAGTTTGTCTATTACCTGAACCCATTGACAATGGATGGTCTCCGGACTTTCTATCCTGATGATGGCGATGAGATTATGGAACGCATGGTTCCAAAACCTAGTTGAAGTTCAACAGTTTCAAGTTCATCCCAGAGCTGCTGCCTCATTCTTGCCTCTGCGTGGTAGACTGGCTTTACAGCGGGTGAGACAGTTGCCCTAGTTTTTGGCTTTGTTGCTTTCTTGCCAATATGCAAGCTGTGTCAAGAAACAGCTACTATCGGAGAAACGGCAGTAACGTAATGATGAGGTGGTGCTGAAGTACAACCATACACCTTTTCCATTTATTTTGTTTTAGGATAGTACATCTTTTGTACATATATGCTGTCTTGTGCAACTATTTTTCTTTGACGGGCTCCTAGTTAATTATACAAAGCCTCCGTTAAGGTTCTGTTTAGATGATTCTGAAAGGAGGGTTTTTGTTTTTGTATTTAGGGTAAGTGAGAAGTTAGATGATTCTAAAGTTTGGAATGATAGGGAATTATGTAATCGGCCATTTTGACAATGTTATTACTCTGTTTGAGCGTCCATGAGGAAAATAGAACTGTTGGGTTGAGTTTCCCAATTTGCTATGATGCATTTAATTTAATCATGGTGGCACTTTCATGGATCTGTAGATTTGTAAAATATGTTTTGCTGCTAGCATCAGTGAACTGTTGCGGTATATTATTGCAGTATTCCTGCTCATAGTTTCTGTGTTCTCAGAGGTTGCAGAAGATTGGATATTTATATATATGTTTTACCATTCTTCTGGTAGCTTAGGTGCCCACTAATCACAAAAATGATCCTCTATTAGTAGAAAAGTAAAATAAATATGCATTGCAAGTAAATATATATTACTCTACTTCGCTCTAAAGCGAGTCATGCTTTAGTCTCTATGTTTTGAATTTTTTTTTTTTTTTTTTTGAAGGAAATGATATTTCTAACAGAATATGTTTGAGCATTTTTCTTCAAATTTATTTCCCATAGTTTTTGCATCTCGGATATTACCATTGCTCTAGTTTTAATAATATTAACTGAAAATTGAAGAAAGCCGGGTGCAATTTGGGTGGCAAAGTCGAGCCTAACCTTATTTTTTCGGGCTTTGGCAACCATTTTGTTGGGTTTTGGTTAAAAATTGTCAACCAAATTTTTTATTAGGGTTTTGGTTAAAAATTGTTGAAGTGTTAGCAATTCAATTCCAATTCAAAATTTAATATTATTTTTATACATATATTTATTTATTTTAAATACAAAAATAAATCTTTATATATATATATATATATATTATTCAAATTATGACCACCTTGTTCTTTTTAACTGTCTTTATTTAAATTTTAATTTATTGTATGCTAATATTTTGGAGAATTAATTTTTTTTTTTTAAAATGTGCTTAGGTATGGAGCCCTTACTTTCAAAGGTGGTTGAGGTATGAACATGAGTACCAACTAAGGAAAAAAAAAAAAAAAAAAATCTCTAATTTAAAACTAACTAAAATATACTCTAAATTTTCAACTGAAGATTGGCCATAAAGATAATTTAACTTGGCTTTCTATCTCAAAATTTCAAGCCAAATGACAAACCCGTGTTTGAAAATTCAAAGGTGAATTGTGAATTTATAATTTGAGAAGTGAGAATTGATGATTTCATAAAATTGGGTTGAGCCTCAACTCGACTGAGTTGCAACCGAGTCTAAAACACAAAGTTTCTAACTTATATGAATGGAGGGGTATCTCCACCCACTAATCCCTCTGATTTTTTTTTTTGTTATTTTTTTCTTCTCTTCTTCTTCTTCTTCTTCTTCTTCATGGTAAAGACAACCCAAAATCAAAACACAACAAACAAACTAAGAACCAGCATCTGCCACATCAAACGGGATGACAGAAGAAGGCAAAGAAGACAAGAACTGATCCAACCAAATCCCAGACCGCGATAGAGCAGCCAACGCATGAGCCACCCGATTATCCTGGCGAGGCGACGTACATGAGTCAAAATAGCAGACGAAAAAAACCTGAGGTCCCGAGAGATGTCAAAATATATGGAAGCAATTTCCGAGAGACAAGTCTCGCTACGCATCACCGCATTCACAACAACAATGGCATCTGACTCAAACCCAAATCCCTCTGATGAGTGACAAACCTCAATGTCATGTGCTAATTTAATTTTTAAAAAATAAATCAATTTGAGGCTAGCTTCTAAGTTAAATATATAAAAAATCTATATCAAAGTATCTTCAAAGAGGACAGGAGAAGAGGGAAGGGGTTCGAGATAGGAGGCCGGCAAAAATTGTATGTAAATAAAAGTGTGTGTTTTTTTTGAAAATAAAAAAAAAAGAAATAAAAAAAGTATCCTCGTAGGAGAATTAAACTAAAGTTTCTCTACATCTTCACCTTATAAGTTGCAGTTCCTACATATACGGTAATGCACTTATATAACATGTGCACACATACATACATATATATATACACTTCTTTACATATAGCAAATTTTGTTTTCCTGTAATTTTTTTTTTCAGGTAAGCACATTTTGTATCCATGTCACTAGTGTTACATGCATGATGAGTTACATACATGAAAAACACAAGTATAGTGAAATTGATGATCTCAAAAACACCTAACACTCTCTTAATAACATTATAATCA
Source organism: Cornus kousa (assembly GCA_025631255.1). Lineage (NCBI taxonomy): Eukaryota > Viridiplantae > Streptophyta > Magnoliopsida > Cornales > Cornaceae > Cornus > Cornus kousa. Next base: position 8,413 of record JAOTQH010252427.1, on the reverse strand, counting down.
AAGTAGAAGATGGGTGGTACAAATCTTGTTAAGAAAAAAAATGAATGTGAGTGAGTTTGTGGCCAAAGTAAAAAATAAATAAGTAAAAATTTCTCATCTGACATTATTCATTGCAATTTCATGTATTTGATTAGGTTAAGAAGGGATACTAAAGACTAGGATTAAACTTTTATTCATTTCACGTAGAATAATATTGCCTAGGATTTCATGTACGTAGTCTTGTTGGGATATACTAAAGACTAGGATTAAACTTTTATTCATTTCACGTAGTGACTTACAATTATATTGCCTGAACCCGGCCGACGAACACAACCGTCTTGAGCTGAGCCTGGGCTCTCAGTCTTGCCCGATAAACAGAGTCCATGTATGGATGCGGCCTAGATGAACCCGACCATACCGGACGGTCCCAAATAAAACATAATATGGGCTTGCCCAGTTGGATGGACAACGGCCCAACAGTGTTGAGATTATGGTGGAAGTCCCCACATTATAGCATTGCTCAACCTTCCTTTTTAAAAAAATTTAAGAAACCTTTTCATTCACTGCAGTAATTGATTCTCTACAGTAATGTTAACCAATAGAACCAATACAATACCTGCATGCAACAATTGTGTATATATTGTGTGTGTGTAATAATTTCCCACCTTCCAGACGACTACAAAAACACATATATAGACATGCACATCTACAGAAAATAAAGTAACAAAATATAGGTTTGTATATATAAAACTGATTTGCATTATGCATGAAATCTGATGAGCTTATATTGACATTATATACAATGCTCAACCCTTAAAAAACACTCAATCCTTAAGCTATATATGTAATGGCGGCACATGTTCTCTGCAAGTATAAACCTGTGCTAACTTTTCTTCTATATCGTTAAACTAAGCATAAAAAAGTAGGTAATTATACTAAGTGAACATAAAGTACCAATACCTAGCTAACTATTCTTCTCTCCACTTTCATATCTCATCCATGGCCTCTTAGTCTTCTTTCTATAAATAACATAGTTTTAGCAGCAACTTTCGAAGAGCTATAGGAGGTGAAGTGGGGGTATTTTTGTAAATCCATCATCAGGCCACAAAATCTGGCAACAATTGAGCAGCAAACCTCTTCCTGTTCTGTATGTTCATGTCCTCATAACCAATGCTGGAATGAGATGGTTGTGGAGTGCTAATCCCATTATAATGCGCGTCGACGCCTCCCATTTCGAGTCTACTTCCCAGCTGATGAATGTGTTGGCTGGGGATGTAGTCTTGTTGGGATCCTGACAGAGAGAGGTTTTCGCAATGGGGAAGGCCAAGAGTGAGAGAGACGCCATTCCCATGAAATCTGGTCCCCAGTTGCTCCGGATTAAACCTTTCGAATTCACCAATGGAGTAGGCACCAAATCCATTCCCATCACTTGTTGTGCCCGCCATAAAGGGGTGGTAGCTGTTCTTGGTTTGTTTCTCTCTGCTTCCAAACTTGTCATTCATTGCTTTACTAGACTCCCCGGGTTTCATGTCCATGTCCATGGAGAGAATACTACTTGGAGAATTCTGCATCTCATAACTTCTTGGCTTCTTTGGGCTTCTTTGAACGACGTTTTCGATGTCTGATGACCCGATGAGAGTGAAGCCTGCCTGTGACTGAAAGGACCCTCTAAATGGAGATGTTGAAACAGTTGAGTTGGAAACTTCATTGGGAGAAGCAATTTGGTTGATTGATTTTTCTTGTTTGGATTGGAAAGAACTAATTTGATCCATTCGAACTGTGTTAGTCTCTTGTGGGCCGGTGGATTTTGATCCTGATTCCTTGTTGCTTCCAATTTTTCTCGTGTTGTCCTCGGAACCATTTTGTTCTTGATCCTTTGTTTCCTCCAAGTACATTTCCTCAACCATTGGCTTCCAAAGCCGAACTCGAGCGTTTATGAACCAGTTAGACACCTGCAATTTCATATGATAAATCTTCTATTTTTCTTGGGTTTTTGTAGCAAAAGAAAAAGACAGAGAAATCGAAGTGTGAAGCCAACAATTTCAATAATCTCTAATTGACATATACCTGGCTCCTAGTAAGCCCTGTTTGTTTGGCAAGCAAGTGTTTGTCTGAATCCTTAGGGTATCTGCAAGCCAAAATAGTTAATTTAATTTCATATAAAGTACTATAAAACACCATGACAAGGTGTAGGAATTGATCAAATTAAGGACAATGCTATTCAGACTTAATAGTCTAACTGAAGAGTCTAGCAGACTTAATAGTCTAACCGAAGAGTCTAGCTTAAGTGTTTCTTATTCATTAGATGCATAAGAAGCATTATTCAATGGATAAAAACCTCTCGGCTAGATTCCCGATTATACTATTAGGTCTAAGAATCATTCCCTCGTTTTTGTGACTGATTTAGGAATAGAGAAAGAACTTACGGGTGAAGGAAGTGTTCGAAAAGCCAAGCACGAAGAACTGAAACAGCTCTCTCAGGCAGTCCTCTCTGGGGTCTCCAAGCATTGTGCTGGATCATTCCCAACTGTTGTAGCGCCCGTTGTTGCCGGAGCTGATGATCCACAAACTTCAGCCTTGAGCCCTCAACTTTCCCTCCCAAGCAATCTTCTTCCCCTAGGCTCTTGCTTGTGGCTTTAATTTGTCCAGAAATTGCATCTTTCAAACACCGGAATTGCTTCGATATGGTTTGTAGAGCAAGGGCAGTGTATGATTTCGCAGACCCAAATCCTGCAGCCTGCTCAAATGAAGCCACCACAATTTGCATTTGCTGGTGGTACTGCCTGTATCTTTGCTCCACCTTCAAATATTTAAGACACATCAAGAATAAAAAAAATCAGAAGTAAGAAATATAAGAGAAATCATGTTCGATATATAAATCATGTTCTCAATAAGCAATTACAATTTTTTCTTCCCAAATTGCAACTATAAACTCTAAAAGAAGTATGAAATATAAGAGAAATCCCCCTGTTAGGATTCTCGGCTAGACTATTATGTCTGAATAACATTGTCGGCAACTCAAATCAATGTAAACCGTACCCAATTCTAGTTGACAGACGTTTTGCTTGAAAACCACAACAAATCTTAAAATCAACCCATTTATTTTATTGGTTTTTGCTTATAATGATTAGAATTAAAAACGACCAAATGATCATATGTTGAATATTTGATTAATAATTATAAATAAAGAAAACAATGAAATTGCGTACCTCATCAAGCATGTTAACAAGTTTGGCCTTTTTCATCTGAAGCTCCTGTCTTTGTGCTGTGGTGAGCTCAACCACACGTTTCATGCTACTCTCTCCTCCACTCGAACTCTCTCCGGCCACCGCCGCCATCGACTCTCTGCCCATTTTCGCCTTATTTTTAATTTCATCCGACGAGTCCTCCTTAATTCCCTTCCCAACATTCGCAACTTCGTCTAGAAGCTGTTGTGCAGCCTTCAAGAACTTGGAACCCAACATCACACTTTGCATACCATTAATTCCATTTGACACCGACGACGACGAACCACCCGATCCCCGGATATCGTTACCGCTTGTCGGTGATATGACCGTCACCGGAGCCTGTATTGGAACGTCACGCTCATCGGGGAATGACTTATAAGTCGGCCTTTGGGGCGAAAGGCTCAACGACAACCCTTGTTGTTGTGTCGGTGACACCACCGGCCTTCGAAACCCCATCTGTGACGCAACATCGGCCGTGGCAGCGGTACTGTTGCTCGCCTGAATATGTGGATGTGGGTGGCTTCCGGCGGCAGTTTGATCGCCGGAGCTCCACAAATTGTAGTGGAAACGAGGGACAACACCATGCAGGACCGGAATTTCGTGCTGCGAATGTACCGACTGTCGGTTCAGATCGTCTGAGCTGGCGGATCCAACGGCTGTAGTGGTGGCGGAGGGAAGAGGGACCCCGAAGAAGTGTTGGTTGTGGGAAGGCGGCGCGTGAGATGCACCGGTGGCGGCGGAGTTCAAGAAAAGCATGTTTCCGGGTGGTGGTGGCTGTGGTTGTTGTTGATGTTGATGTTGATGCTGTGTGTCAGAGTAGCCTACGTAGTTAAGGTTCATGAGATAAAGTGTTTGCAGAGTATCAGCTTGGATTTCAGAGCTCCCATGAAAGTAAGTACTTGCCATAGATCTTCAAACCAAACTGCAACAATAATTAGCCTTCAAAATTAACCTAATTCGATGTGTACCACAAGATCATGCCAAATTTATTCCCAATTCGATCCCGAGAAATCCCTGCAGTAAGAAAGCAAGAAACTAATGATGAATCCATCAAATACCCTAAAGATAGCAAACATTTTAAAAACAACACATTCACCATAAACTCAAAACTATATATCATCCATATCATAAAATTTGAACAGATATTTATAAGCTAGACATAGAGCTTTTAAAAAGAAGAAAAGATGGTGTGTGTGTATATAGAGGTATACTTACAGTGAAAGAAAACCCATCAAAGATCAAAACCCATCAATTAAAAATTGAAAAAAACAGAAGAAAAAGGAAAGAGATGGAAAGCTATGAAAGACGATGAAGAGAGAGAAAGAGAGAAGGGATTAACTTGTAGTATAAATCCAATAAAAATGAGTAACATAGATGAGGTAGCAGCTATGGGGTATAGGACGAGTGGAGAGTATATGCACAGTACTTACTGATCACATGTTTGTCTAACTATCTATATAAACATGGTAGCTGAATGAGTCCTGTAAGTTGCTCTCTTGTCAGACTCAATTTCTGCAAACTCACCCACACTCTAAAAGGAAATGAAGAAAAAAAAGAGGTGGGGTTTACACCTAAAGTGTCTCATTCCAATAAAGATGCCCTTGTGACATTTTGTGGTTTATTTTACTTGGATATGGAAATAGAAGAAAAGATAAAAGAATATATATATATATATATATATATTTATATTTACATTGTAGAGCTAGTGAGTAATAATTGAGACTACAATAGTATTGTTTTGATTTCGTACGCAGTACAGCCTCCTGCTATTGTTTTATCTTTCTATCACTGCTTTGTGTAGGTACATGCAATGGGTAAAAAATTTGAAAACTTCATAGTGACATATGATATATGTATGTATGTGAGTGTATACATATATATATATATATATGGAGAGAAATGTTAGAACGCTAGAAAGTGGGTCAGGATAAGCATAAAGTTGAAAAACGAGGAAACGTCTACTTCCACCAAAGCTTATGATAATTGAAAAAGAGGGTGGGTGATGGCCCTTGCTTCCCACAATTCAAAAATATCTCTTTAGTTTAATATATGATATTTATTTATTTTCTATTTATTTGGTAATTTTTGTAGTTGAATTCAAAAATTAGAAAATAAAATAAAACGGATGATGGTGCATGAATGACGTTATTCAAAATCATTTTATGACTGATAATGAAAAGAGATCAAGAGTTCCCTTAATTTGTAGCGTTTTTGTAGACAATCTTCGAATCCTTTCAATTTTTTTTTTTTCTTTTCAAAATATCTCTTCCAACTTGGACCATCTCCAATTTAAAATGTTATTTTTTCATGTCAAAGGTATATTTTGATATGAGTTACAGTGTCAAAATGTTATATTTTAGCAATTCTGCTCCAATAGTACATTTTATTCAAAATACTATTTGAAGTGTATTATTTTCATCCATCTGCTATATTTTGAGAAACTCTCGTGTGAGAAAAAAGTGAACTCCCAAAAAAATTTTGAAAGCTGCTATACATGGCAATACTTTTGGCAATTTCAAAATATGAGACGTCTTTTGAGAGTCCATTGGAGTGTATTATTTACATCCACCTGTTATATTTTGACTTTAAGAGGGCATTGGAAATGCTTTAAAGGGGTTATTTTTTGACTTGTTAAAAATATCTTGTGAATTGTGTAAATCCTTCTTGACTAGGTATAAGTACTTTAGTAAAGTAATACCCTTACTACTAAGAGGGAATTTTTGATAAAAAAAATTTTAAAAAAATTATTCCAAATTGCTGTATATGGTAAAGAGAGAGTTTAATGCAATTCACCTTAAAAATAAATTAGTGTATTGCTAATGTTGATTTTAGCTCTGATGTATGAGTTTGTAACTTTTGTATTACTGAGTCGTTGCCACAAACTAGATCAGTGATGTGGCCTAGTGATTTTCTCTCCCCCCATACAATCCTAACTAGGCTTTCTAGTGTAGTACTGTCACACATGTACTTAATTATTCATACTGGACTGTCTCACACAAGCATATAAAAAGAAGTTTTCCTTTATATACATCTGGTAAGAGGAGGTTCACTTTTGCTACCGGTGATCCATTGGAGTGTGAGAAGCGTACCCACAGTGAAGTGAATTCTACTAAAAAAAAAAAAAATTTAGTCTTTCATTTAAAAATAATATATATATATATATATATTGCATGGCAAAAAAAAAAAAATATATATATATATATATATGTATTAACAAATGAAGAGATGAAAGAAATGTTCACACTTTGAATAGCAAATAAATGAGTGTTTTTAGACTGTTTTGTTTTTATACTTTTCTTTTGGTACATATAAGATTAAGAATCTGCACGACAGAGAGGGTCACTACCTTACTCTATTGTCGCTCACATATTCACATATTTATATATATATACATATATATGCCGTAAGTTAGATAATTACCACAATTCTTGTTTGGGATGTCCCGTGTTTAATGCCATAATAATTAGAAAGATTATTCCTTTTAGCTAGGTTCATGCATTACTAGAATCATTAATTTCGCCGTACCCTGACATTTATCACTTGGCTTTTTTTGGTGGGATAGGTTTTGTAGGTGTCCACTGTAGCCTTATAGGTGTCCCCCCAAGCACTGCTCACTTGGCAAACATAACACTGCTCTCACGGCAAACCATAGAGAGTTTGAAAAAAATCAAAATTGTGGTGTCATCCATAAGTTTTTTTTTTTTTTTCTTTTTCGGAAGGTACTGTTTTGTGAATAATAGTAAAAGATTGGAGCCTTGTGCTTCTGTATCATCCATAAGTTTTTCCAAACATGTAAACCTTGAAACTCATGTTATGTTTGACAGGAGGGAGAATGAGCACAGATGGATAAGAGGGAGGGAAAAGAGAGAAAAAGCAAGGGATGGGATGTTTCATTTTTCTTTTCCCCTGACCCATTCTATCTATTTTTTTTATCCCTCTAATCAAACAAAACAAAAAAATTTGAAGAATTTTAAATAATGATATAAAGTTTGACAAATAAATTTAAAATAATAATGACATTATTGTTTAATCACATCCATTACAGAGTATTGTTTGACTTTTAAACAATAAATCATTATTTAAGAATTTTTCACTCTCAAATTTCTCACTAAAATTTAGAAACTTTTTTTTTGTTTTAATGCATTGAATAAATATAACAAATAGGCAATGTAATCACTATGCATGAGTAAACTAAGGCTGTGTTCTGATCGAGTCGGTAAGTTTCTTGCAAATTAAGAAAAGAAAAGGTGGTATTATATTTGATTATACTAAATCAGATAGTGTGAGTTGCACAATGTAGAATGGTTGTGGAATATAATATGGATAAACAACCTAAAGGGGGTGAGTATGTTTATTCAATTTTTACTTAAATTAAATTTACTAAAATAAAAGCAAATTAAATTACCCACAAAATAATAACTTAAAGTGCAAGTAATGTAAAAAATATAGATAGGGAGACATCAGGGTTTTTAACGAGGAAACCTAGTTGGAGAAAATCATCCAGACATCGAAAAAATTTAGGAGAATGTCACGCGGTCTCAAGCGAAAATATCCACTATAGATGAACCAAAGTATATACAATGGTTTTCGACTTAGTTTCACACCTTTTCACTCTACCAAGAACCAATCACTTTGAACTTCTTCAGCTTCGTGACCCCCATCCAACAACACTTGAATTCAAGCTTGCTCTCTTGATTCCTATAGAAGGATAGCTAGTAGATCAACAAGCACTCTATGAATGCTTTGGTCTCTTCAAAGTGTGATCTCTTTATCATTTTATTCAACTCTAAATTATTGAAGTAGAAAGACAAATTTTTTTTTTTTTTTTTACCAATAGCAATAAGATCCTCAATCATGCAAACTTCGATTAACCATAGAACAACAACTTAAATCACTCAAATGTATAGCTGTGTGCTCTCAAAAAAAAAAAAAAAAAAATTAATAATATTCTCTCACACAAAGGCTTCTTTTTTTTAGGGTTTTAATATCTTCTATTGAAAAAGTCGTGATTAATAGTGTGTGAATAATAGTTTATATAGAAGATTAAAGAGACCTATTAGGGTTAGAAAACCATTTTAATTTCATACTAAAACATCCCTCTAAATCATACTTAAATGTAATATATTGAAGTTGGCAAAAACACATTTTCTTTTTCTGTCCAAGAAAAGTTCAACCGGTTGAACTTTTTCTGAGTGCAATTTTAATGC
>JAOTQH010252406.1:0-11795 GCA_025631255.1 Cornus kousa | reverse complement strand
GATAAAAACAAACTTAAAAATTTATCTTTTCTTTTATTCTACTGACAAATTTAAATTGTCAGTTTTTTCTACTCAGCATTCCATTCAAATTTTTTTTCTTCCTTCGTACCAAACAGAGTTAAGAGACTAATCCTCTTGAGCGTAAAACTAACGAATCCTGACCAATTGTTCCATTTTAAAAACTCTTTACTTTTCTAATTATTTTTTCTCAATTTTTGAAATTCTTAATTTGATTTTAGTATAGCATTCAGGCCTAATAAGATTTTTTTCACGTAATTTCGAAAGGACAGATCGCGTTGAGTTGTTGACACATCATAAAAGGCAATCCATATTCAAACCGAAATTGCCAACCCACCTGACACATACATATATATATATATATATATATATATGAATCAAATTTAAAAAAAGAATTAGATGTGAATTTTCATAAATTTGGATAAGGAACTTTACAATTAGAGAAAGTTTATTTTTATATTATTTTCTATTATTTTAAATGCATTATATATATATATATATATATATTTACCGGTTATAAAAGTGTAAGTATTTTTTAATGTTCATGTGCATTTTTTTTCAATTGTTTAATCAAAATGATATTTTTGTTTTTAATACAAGAAGTTGAATATCTTAACATTTTTTTATCATTGTTAAATACAAGAAGTTATTTTTATAATTATTTTTCTTTTGTTATTATTGTCAAATAATAACTCTCTACGCCTTTTGTATATCTATTTTTTTCAATTAAATAAATTTTTTATTTTTAATACAAGAAGTTGAATAGGTTAACATTTTTTATTATTATTATGATTACAAATTACAATTTACACATTTTAGAATGAATAATACTCGTAGATTGATTGAATTTATTCCCCAAAAAAAAATTATTTTCTTTATTTATTAATTTTTTTGAAGTAGGGTCCGGAAATGGAATTACCCAATGGTTAATGGGTAAGAATCAAAGTTGCAGATATGACTACAGGAAGCCTTTTGCTACGTCGATTCTTTTACCTTTTTTAATTGGAGATAAAGACTACCGCAAGCAGCAGAATCCGAAACGACGAAAAAAAAAATGTCTTGGTGGTAGGCAGTTTCTTCTAACCCTAGAAGGTATGTTACCTCAAGTTTTGGATATTTCATTTCTTGAATTTCTTGCTAATCTGTACCAAACTACCAACCCTATTTCTGATGTTTCATATTGTCCTTTTCAATGTTTAGTTTTTAAGAATATCATTATTATGAAATATGAAATTCCTTGGAACTATTATCGACCCGTCAGTATCAGTCGCTTTTTGAGCAGTTTTAAAGCATGGAAGGAAAATGTTGATCGATTAATGCAAGTGTTTATGACCCATTGAACTCTGGTTTTTGAGGAAAGCAGATTCTAGATGTAAGCGTCCTCCAAAACTAGGGTTTAGCATAGGCCAAAAGGGTCATGCACAATCTTGCTATTTTGGTCCTAAGTCAACTGCTAATTAAATTCTTGTTCAATTGAGGTTGATATAAGCCTTTCAGTCAAAGAGTTCATATGTGTCTCATAGAAGTTACTTTTTGCTGTGGTCTTGCTTAGTGAACTGCCATAATATGCTTTTCATACTCTATTTATGCAATCTCATACCTTTTTGCTCGCAATTGGTGCTTTGAACTCCTTTCGTTTTGTTGATTATCAGGGATTTCAAATTCTTCATCAGTGAACTGAAATTCAATATCCTTGGGAGGTCATTGGTGTGGGTTCTAAATGTATTCCAATAATTTGATGAGGTGATTGATTCCTTGTCACATAAATAATGTACTAAATCTAAGCATCTTGGTGTATGATTGCTTAAAGTAAACTATAAAATAAAATTATGCTTTGCGGGAATCACTGTTAAAGAAATTATAATTTTAATATCCGTGTTATGTTAAATCCTTGTTGACAGAGGTTTTTTCTTCAGCACTCATTGTTGATACTTAGGAATGGCTACCGGAACTGAGAGAGCCAATAAAATCCCCATGATGCCAATTGCCTCCACTCAACTTCTTTTTAAGTTTAATTTCTTAGTATATTTTCCAATAATTTCAATGTTGCTCTTAAATTACTTTCTCGCTTACACTAGTGAAGTAATAAGAATTATTTCTGTATGTTATTATCCTATATTTCTTCTGGGCATTGAAAAAGTCACCCTCTAGAGTACATTCCTGTCTCCACCACTAGGAAGAAGGCAGGTTTGGCACGGCCCCGAACTTATCTTACCCCCTAAAGGGAACCTGTCCCCATCCTAAACCATTATGGATTTAGGATGCATTCCACTCCCCCTTTTTTCAAAAGGGCTCCTTAACCTGATTCCTCCACACTCCATGCTGCTTAAGATTGTGTCCATTTTCTCCTTCGTTTGTCTTTTGTTTTCTAATTTAGCAAAAGGAGAATATTGACCTAGAACTAATAAATAATGTTGCAAAATATCAAAGGCCAGTGGTCTAGTAGTACCAGACCCCTACTTCCCAAAAGGGAGGTCAGAGGTTAGAGCCGCAGTGGAGGCATGTGTGTGTGAGTGCCAACTAAAGAAAATAAATAAATAAATAAAATAAAATTATAACAAATTTATTTTGTGTGAAATTTAAGCCTAAAAAATTAGAAACAACACAATTTTTTATGGGAGATAATAATGAGACCGTATCTAAAATCATAGAAATTGAGATCTGTTTACCATTAAAAGAAAAAAAGAAACTGAAAAAGTTCATATATGGTGTAAAAAGTTAAAAACACAGGAAACTGTGGTGGTTCAGAAAATGATATATACAAATATATGAAGAGACGGGGTCTGTGATGGAAATCAACATGATATGAAGGTTGCTCATTTAATTCGGGCAAACTAGTGTATCTTGGAAGTTGTTCCACAAACATAACTAGCTATTTATGATTCCTAAACACTTTTTACATAGTGCATAGACTATAATTTTATTATTCTTCCTTTGTTATCATATTCCCAAGACAAATTTAATTTTTTGTCTTTTGTGTTTCATATCCCAGTAATAGCAATCATTTGTGTACATTTTCTCAGTTTTAATTTTTTTCATGGTTACTAGATACTCGTTACAAAGACATGATGGGTAAGTTGATGGCAGACAAGAGCACAAGGTTAATAAGGTTGGTAGAAGAAAGAGCATTGTCAAAAAAGGGGAAAAAGAAGCAAAAGGAGAATCTTGCACCCTATCTTCCAAAAGAATGCATCTACGATATCCTTCTGCTACTTCCTCCTGAAACGATTCATAGATTGAGTTATGTTTGTAAGCCATGGTATAAGATGGTTAACAGCTCTATTTTCATTGATGACCAACTGAATCGCTCTGAAACAGTTTTAATCTTTCTTTTTTCTGTAAAAGGAAATCGTAACTCTCATTCTAAAACTATAGTCCCTCAAGAAACATCAAACACTTTCTCTGTTGAAGATGGCCTTTTTCGTTCACAATTCCTACCTTTATTTCTGCAACAAAATATAGAGCCGAGATCAGATTTCTTCCATATACAATTCATGGAAATAAAAGATGGCAAGAGTAAGATACGAGAGTTTAATGTGACTTGTTTGGGAGAAATTAGAGCTACTTGCAATGGTTTAATTCTGCTTGAAAACAAAATGAAAAGAGGATTGATTGTCCTGAATCCTGTGACTAGGAAGCTGATTGCACTTCCTTTAGGTACTATGATAGATCCTTCCCACCAGGAATCATACGGGCTAGTATTATGCAAATCTACACGTCAATCTAAATTGATACACTTATTTGAGGATGAAATGCGATACATTGGTTGTGAAATTTTTATTCTTGGGGCAAGATCATGGAGGATGGTGGATGGACCTCCTTTTGGACTTCTTAGATGGCTGGGGTGCAACCCAGTTTCTGCAATAGGAGCTTTGCATTGGATTCCTCACATTGATGGCAGTAATTACCTAGTATCTTTGACAACGGATGATGAAAAATTCCACCAGACATCTCTCCCGAAAAGAAGTGGAACTCACGATGGGATTGTAGAAATGGGTGGGCTTCTTTCTTTTATGACTCATGAAGATATATGCCATATTGATATTTGGATCTTGAGTGGCTTAAATGGGGAAGATTGGATAAAGCAACATAGTATCATAGAAGGTTGCTCAATGAAAATGATTCCACTTTATTGTTCAAGAGTTGAGGGTGAAATAGTTTTCAAGGACAAAGATGGCTCTCTTTATGCTTATGATTTCGAAAGTATGAAAAAGATTGACATGGAACACAGATTTCTGATCAAGAGCTGCTACCCTCATGTCAACAGCCTTGTGTCGTGGTAGAATGAGGAAACTGATCTGGATGTGGATTACTATTGCATCTTTTCCTCGAGTATTGGTAAACACAAACCTTTCATTTAGTGCTGGAACTCTTTTTCATTTAAGTACCGATTTCTTTTTCTTTTAATAAAAGTGTTTATGCCTAGGAGAAAATAAAATAAAAGTGTTTATAGTACACATGAGTGTGTATACTTGTGCATATTTAACAAGTGAACTGCTTATGATATTTTACTATTTACCATTTCTATACTCCATTACTATACCATCTTTGCACTTAAGCGGTGTTCACTTTGGAGTGCTTGCAAATTTGCAATGGTCTTCTTAATTCGCAAAAAAGAAGAATAAGAAGGAAATAAGAAGATTATTCAAGCATTAACTACAAGCCCATCTTTGTTGGTCAATGCAAGGCTTAATATACCCTGTGCATGTATGTCTGTTCAATGCATCATTTCTTATACTGGTGAAACATTTGTATCATTTAATAGAGATCTATAAACATCAAATGTCTTTCATTTTGGCCCTCAAAATTGGGGGCTCTTCTGCTGCTTAAAATTTATTATGACACAAAATTTACTCAAATTTACGTTACTCTCAACATCATCAGCACCAGAAAATTGACGGTAAGTTTAGTTTCATAACATGTCTAGAGATTTGACGATGGATTCATGTCGAATTGACGGTAAGTTCAGTTTCTCTTTCTCTTCCTCTTCCAGACTTCCACTGTTCTACCTGCCTTTTTTTTCCTTATATTTTAGATGAGTGGATCTCCCTTTGGAACCATGGTTACTCTGCTTCACTTTTCGACATGAAACACTCCTCTTCAAAAATAATCTGGTGAGAATATTTCTCGAGTTCGGTGAGAGAGATTGCTTGAAGTTTTTTATCTGCCTTCGTATTGGATATGTAGGAAATGGATGAACTTGAGGAGTTTTTGTGTGTGTGTGTGTGTGTGTGTGTGGGAGGGGGGAATGTTGTTAACTGAAGATGAGGAAAGGATGCAGAAGAATTGATGAACATGATACACAAAACTTGAAAAGTAGAAGGAAATATGTGTTTTGGTTGGGAAGCTGGCTACTGTCAAAATTAACTAGTCAATTTTGAGACCTTCAAGGACGAAGCATAGGATATGAATGCTACCCGAATTTTGTTATTGCTGTGGGTAGAATCAGTAGACATGGATTCATGTTCATATTGGTTTACACTGATTCTCAAGCTACCTAACACAACACTCCTCATTAAATATGTCATAGTCATAGTTAGTCAGTACACACTGATATAATGGAGAAATTAGGCGATGTCAAGAAGGAAAAACTCGTTCGTGGACGTGAAAATATTACAAGGGTAGACGATTCAGATGGCATACTAGTTGGAAGAAAGGAAGGGCGCTTTGATGAGGGTAAAACATGGAATTCTGATTTAGAAAATAAAGCAGTTTGCTGCAAATTGGAATTAGAAACTGCTTAGGGCATTATGCATCTGAAGCTATTCCATGTCTATTGTAGATTTTGAGATGGGAAGGACAGGACAGTCAAAGTGCATGGAGGATTAAAAGAGTCTCGAGGGTATGCTCGGGTATCTCACTGCTTAATCACAACCTCCATGACTCTGTTTTGGCGACTTTTACGAGCTCACCAGGTTAGAGGAGAAATATGGGGGGTCGGGCCATTCCTATTGTTAGACGTGAGCATTTAGGAGTGCAGTAGATGATGACCACTTGAGGGATGTGGGCAAGAAGGTGGTCGTTTTACGTTGAATGACAAGCATCATGCCAAAGTGAATATTAGAGAAGACCATGAGAGATAACCAGGAACTGGTTTACGTGTGTGTGTGTGTGTGTGTGTGTGTGTAATAGCGGCCTTTACTTGTACTAGCAGAGGATAGCCAGTGCTAGATGCAGGTGTCAAAGAAGAGGTTCCTTGTGCATTTGGGATGAGAAAATGGATATACTCTGGTTTAGGATCCAATTTTCACCGGATGTGAATCAGTAATCTAAGAAAATGGATGTAAGTTCTTCCCAGTCATCTCAGAAAATGGAGTGGGATGAACTTATTTCACCGGACGTGAACAACATGGGAGAATGGATGAATATACAAATATTTTTGCATGCCGGACTTTGTTCAAAACCAAGCTCAAACAACATTTTCAAGCGAGTCAAGTCTCAACCCTAGGCTCAACTTGTTAGTCTTACAGATATTCGTAAACATTACTTGTTTTTTCAGTGCTCATTTTGGCTTAAATGCTGTGTGTGAGTGAGTGAGTGAGAAAGAGACACAGACAGAGACAGAGAGACGAAGAAAAATACTAGCTTTCAACTAGTCATTATTGAACTTAGTGGCCCTGGTTTTACTATTACATCACAACCAAATATTATTATGATTACTACAAAGTAGATCATGGTTTAAAATGCCACATGATTAGCGAACAAGAGATTTGGAAGCTCATTCAAATGTTGCAGAAGCAGGCTTTGGGGGATTATGGAGAAAAATATCAAGGAGCTGTTCAATTGTAGTGTATTTCATATCCGGGTAGAGCCTTGAAGCCTCCAAGTCATCCTCTGCTAGTTCATAATTCATTAGAACACCCTTTACAAATAAGCTGTGAAGGATAGCCACTGGTATGTTTCCTGGATGAGGTAAAGCTGCAACAACATTCACCAAAAAAAAAAAAAGGATCAAACCTTTATATATATATATTTATATGATTTCTCAGTCATTATTACAATATGAACCTTACGGAATCCTATAAAAAAAATTAAAAGAATTCAATAAGTAGATACCACATAAACTTGAGGTCGTGTAGCTTATTGATATCTCCTCTATCTTTCAAAGTGAATCGTGAGTATGAGTTACTTGCCAATAAAAAATAAATAAAATATATAATATCAAAATTTTATGGTACCATACGACAACTCAAAACCCGTGTGGGCGTTTGGCATAACACTGTCTACTTTGAAAGACCCTCCCGTCCAGATCTGATGATCTGGAATAGAAATTACTTGCTCCTTAGTCCTTGCCATAATACTAAGGGTCTCTACTGGTGTGAATTATTTGTTGGGATCCAAGAGGAAGGAAGGAAAAAAAAATAAAAATAAAAAATAAAAAAAATTACTAGAAGGAAAGGAAAAAAGAAAACAAGTAGAAAAACTTACTCTCTGAAAGCTTCACAATTTCTTCCTCCGAGACATGAACTCTCTTAAACGTCCGACCAGTTTTCTTCTCCCAGAGAGAGATCAACTCGAGCTGCGATACAATGTTTGGTGATGGACGATATATGACAAGACGGTTGCATGTTCTTGGGTCAGTTGCTACCTTGATTGTGTATGTAGCAATATCTTCTTCATTATTAAGCACAGCTAGTAACAACATTGAAAATTAAACAAACATAAGTTATAAGTTATGAAAAACACACACAAACACACACATGTTATGGTTCGAGAGGTGATAGGTATAAAATATTGTACCCTTGGCTTCACCAGTGCCATAGACAGTGATATCATCCCTTTTTGGGTCATGTGGATGGAGCAAATAATTAACAAAGTATGCACCAAAGCAGTTTGCAGACACAAAGGTGTAGGGGATCTGAGCTGCTTCAATTGCCCTTCGGATCTTCTTCTTTGAATCAAGCACGGCTTGGAATGGTGGCAGAGCAATCACCCTGTCCTCTTCACATCCAAAATCCGATGGAAAGAACCTCTGATAAGGGCATTTATGGAATAATAAGTATCGGTTGTTTGAAGCAATGATAAATATTGATGATAGTGGTATCAGGTCTCTTAGAGCACCCAATAATCCACCATCCAACCCATACAATTTTCCAATCCCACATGCACTGAACAATTACCTTTGGATAAAATGAGTGAAAATGGATTATATGGTCGAGCCGATGCACGCTACCCACAACATGCTTTTGTATGACTTCTACTCTTAACTTTCCCTTTAGAGAACAAATATTACCATTTATAAACCACTGAGAGAAAAACTTTTTTGTTCCCGTCACGCCGTGCAAAGTGTATTACTCAGACGGTCTGGATACACCCGTTGTACGGTGCAACTGGCGCAAGGAAGTTTTTCTCGTAACTAAGGCATGTAAGGTTACTTTGAAGGGATAAAAGTTCAAGTCTCCATGGTCGGTGAAACAAAATAATTAGTTGTATTATTTGTGGGCGAAAAAATAATTGCAACAATATTCACCTGTACCTTTTGGGGAGTTTATTGACGTTGTTGGAAGGAAACGATAAAGATCAAACACTAGATATTAAAAGGCACAACATATTAAACACCTGAATTGCCTATCTGGTTCAATTTTTTCAAAACGGTTTTCAAGAATTTACAAAACAAAACTGCTTTCAAAAAATTATAAAGGACAATTTTACGAAAACAAGATTTTTCATAACTGATTTTTCACATAAAACAGTTTCTAAAACAGAGGTAAATTTTCTCAAGATTCCAAACTCTGCATTCTCACTTAACAGATTGCCTACCTTTATATTGCCAGCAACCTTAATTGCCTCGATGATTTTAAGCTGGTCAAGAACCTGAGGAATTGCAAGTGCAGAGATCACAACATCTACTTGTTGAAGCACCGATACAAGCTTCTCATGCTCATCCAAACCTCCCTGCATGTTTCAACATTGTTCAGGGACGAAAAATTCGAGTAAATGCATATCTATATACTGTATACATACATACATACATACATATATATATATATATATATATATGGAGATCATGTAGAGAGAGAGAGAGAGAGTACTTTGATTAGTGTAACGCCCATGGACTGGAACTCTTGAAGCAAGTTGGTCTTGGGGCAGTCAGGCCTAGAATAGACATAAGTTGGATGGCCATTGTAGATGCTTGCCTTCACCATGTAACTACCAATGTAGCCAGTCCCACCAAAGATAAGTATCTTAGAGCTCACGTCACTCCCCATTCTTTTTTTGCTTTTTTTTTTTCTTCTCCTCTCTCCCATAATCACATAAATGTGCCTTCATTTATAGATTTAGACAATAAGTTGACAAATGAATTCATAACCACGTTTAACTTGAGTTAAATCTTAATATTCATCATCATAGAAATTAAATTATTGTGGGTCTCACCGGAGCACATACCATAAATCTTGTGCGGTTAAATTACTACAATTTGATTGTTTGAAATTATATTGGTTGTTAAGTGCATGTATATTTGGCTGTGTATATTTCATGTGTAAAAAGTTACGAGTGCAATTTATTCTTTATATTTTGCTTGATCCTGTGAATTGTTTTATGGTATTTGCAATTGTTTAATTGACTTAAAAGTTTAAAGCATTTCCATCGGTCTGTTAAATTTTTTTTTTTATGTAACATATATACGGCCCCATATGATGTGTAATTTTTTTTTTTTTATCTCTAGCAATCTGTTAAGATATATTGTCACATCACCAATGTGTAAAATTGTTGTGTATGTTACACAGTCACATCAGTATATTTTCTTTCTCCTCCCTCTTTCTCATTCCATTAAGGAATACACCTTAAATTAAGTAGGTTTGTAAAAATTATGTGGGTCCAGACATGATATTGGTGGGTTGTTATTGAGAAATATATTTTTACACAAAAGTTATAAAACAATTGCGGGAGCTAAAAATAAATAATTCAAAATTTTTGTGTAAATATATAATGGCACATCATATTTACACAAAAAAAATATACACAACGGTTGGAGATGCTCTCTAGGAGTCTGTTAAATTTTTTTTTGTTATAAAATATACACAGTCACATATAATGTGTAATTTTATTTTTATTTTTATTTATTTTTTATCTCTAGCAGTCTGTTAAGATACATTGACACGTCACCAATATATAAAATTGTCGTGTATGTTACACAATTTTCACATCAATATATTTCTTTTCTCTTCACTCTTCTTCTCATTCCATTAAAGATTCAACCCTATATTAAGTAGGTTTGTAAAAATTATGTGGAATTTACACACGATTAGTTGTTATTAGGGAATTATTTTTACACAAAAAGTATAAAACAACCTGTTTGACATTAAGAAATCAAATATTTGAAAATAATGTGAAATTATTTGATAATTACGTCACCAATCCGGAAAACCCTTCCTAACCCACATGGTACATTTAATAAAATCAATAAAAATTCTTATAATGTGTTTCCACCATAGCATAATTTATCACTCATCCATTCACAAGCGGATTCATGTTCTTATTTGGAAGCGTTTAACATCTCAATACCAAATTTACGAACGGGTATTGAGTACATTCGAGCATCAAATGAAGACTTTCAACTGGGCATTGGCGTGCAGCGGAATGGTGGACTGCCTGAAGAAGCATGGACTGAAAGAGGAAAGAAGCAACTAGGTACGTAGAGAAGCAAGCTTCCCATTTCGTTATTGTTTGATAGTGCCCTACCGAACACTATTACAATTGAAGAATTTAAGAAGAGATTGGAATTTTTCTATTTGACTTGTCAAGGGGGTCGAAGACACTACGAAGACTAGAAGTTCAAAGCAAGACGAAGCCTGGACTTGGAGAGCCGCCCCGGACTATTCTTAGCCTCCGGCTCCAACTTCCGCTTCTTCGGCGGCTTTAGCTGACCTTTTGTGTGAGTACCAGGGATATCAATAATACTCTCAACCATGGTTCGTAGTCACTCCCGCAGTGTAATGGATTCGGACATATATCGATATAAATCAATCGAATCAATCAGTTCATAAAGTTGTGTAACAATATCGAACTCTTGAAAAAAAAATTACGAACCAACCGATACTGCTTCTCATTTTCTATTATCAAAAGAAATGGAGAGTTCGGCTTGAATAATGGAAGTACTACAAGGTAATTTACTGGAGATATTGAAAAAAAAATCCGAAAACTTACAGCCACATTTATTTATATAACTCCTTACTGTTTGTAGCATTAAGTTCTTGCAGAATGCTGCTGGCCCATGTCTAGTATACGATATAACAGGGTGATGAAGACAACTAAGAAACTATTATGTGATGGTGTCAGTTTAGAATCTTTAGATACATATGTAGTGTTGTTTTCCAAGAGTGACAAATTTTTATTTTTTTGTTTATTTCTTTTTTTGTCCGCAAGGTAGTTGGCTTAAATTAGCACTGGTTTTCATATGATGATTGAATTTGAGTGGCGTCCATTCAAGTGTCCATTGAGGTATGCCTTTTAGTCCCTTATATACATACGCGATACATTGACAGTACAAGATACATATTTGATATACCATCATATATGAATACTTTCCGATGCATATGAATGAAGGAGTCGGGTCAAGCCAACCATTTGACCTTTATTCAATCAAAATCAAGCTAACCAAACAAGCAAAATCAAAATCAAACTCTGCCTTTTTTTCTTTTCTTTTTTTTGTGATTTTTCACGTGTAAAAAGTTGCGAGTGGAATTTATCCTTTATATTTTGTTTGATCTATGAATTGTTTTATGCTTGTTGCCAACAAGCATAAAACAATTCATAGATCAAACAAAATATAAAGG
>JAOTQH010252358.1:0-11797 GCA_025631255.1 Cornus kousa | reverse complement strand
CAAGGGTTATGCTCAGACTTATGGCATAGATTATCAGGAGACTTTTGCCCCTGTTGCCAAGATGAATACCATCCGTGCATTATTTTTCGTTGCTGTAATTCGATCTTGGCCTTTATTTCAGTTAGATGTCAAGAATGCCTTTCTCAATGGTGATTTGCAGGAGGAGGTGTACATGGTTCTTCCTCCGAGTTTTCATTCTCTTGCTCATTCTGGTATAGTATGTCATCTTCGTCGTTCTCTGTATGGCCTCAAGCAGTCTCCTCGAGCTTGGTCTGATCATTTTGGTACTGCTATGCTCAAGTTTGGTTTCCATCAAAGTGCAGCTGATCATACCTTGTTTTTACGCCATTCAGGCAGTAAGACAGTTGTTCTCATTGTGTATGCCGATGATATTGTTCTTACCAGCGATGATACTATTAGAACTGATGAGGTTAAGAGCTATCTTGGCCGTCAGTTTGAGATTAAGGATCTTGGTCCCCTACGATACTTCTTGGGCATTGAGGTGGCTCACTCCGAGACTGGCATTTTCATCTCTCAATGCAAGTATGTTTTTGACTTGCTTTCTGCTTCTGATCAGCTTGGTGCTCGTCCTGCTGATACTCTGATTGAGCAGAATCATCAGTGGCTGATTCTAAGGGGGAGTTGTTGTTAGATATTAGTCAGTATCAATGATTTATGGGGAAGCTCATACATTTATCCATGACTCGACCTGACATTGCTTATGCTGTGAGTGGCGTGAGTCAATTCATGCACTCTCCTTGTGCCCCTCACCTTAATGCAGCTATTCAGATCCTTCGCCTCTTAAAAGGGTGTCTAGGTCATGGTATTTTGTTTGCCAATCATGGTCACTTACGTGTTGAGGCTTGGACATATGTTGATTATGTAGGATCCATTTCAAATAGGAGGTTTACTTCAGGTTATTGTACCACTATTAGTGGTAATTGGTTACTTGGCGCAGTAAGAAGCAGGATGTTGTCACTCAATCTAGTACAAAAGCAGAGTATAGGGCTACGGCTCTTGGGGTAAGTAAGTTGCTTTGGCTGAAAACCTTGATGACAGACTTGTGCCTTCCAGTGTTGCTTCCATTGTCACTCTACTGTGACAACAAGTCTGCCATTAGCATAGTAGCAAATTTCGTTCAGCATGATAGGACTAAGCATATAGAGGTGGACCATCACTTCATTCGAGAGAAGATCATCTCTGGTCAAATTTACACTTCATTTGTCCCAAGCTCTTAGCAGCTTACAGACATTCTTACAAAGGGCGTTAGTAAGATTGTGTTTGAGAATGCATTGTCCAAGTTAGGCATTTTAGATATCGATGCACCAACTTGAAAGGTAGGGTTAGCATATATGATACCACGATTTACGGTATGACTTACCATAATAGTAGAGATTTGATTATGCATATAATAGCATATATGATACCACGATTTATGGTATGACTTACCATAATAGCAGAGATTTGACTATGCTATAGAATATGCTTTAGAATAAGTTGTGATTTGATTTTGATTTGATTTAATTTCCTTTCTTGTAATATGAACATGTGTTCATTTTATCTATAAATACTAGAATTGTGAATGAGTAATTCATATCATTCAAGCCTTTACGCAAATCTCCTTTCTCTTTTTTTTATATATTTCTACTGTGTCCTTCTTTCTTTGGCAGCTAATTTGAATTGGCCTTTACATTAGCTAGATGTAAAGAATGCTTGGTTTGAGAGGTTCAGCACTGTTGTGAAAAGAGTAGGGTACACACAGAGTCAAGCAGATCATACTCTCTTCATCAAAAGCACCAAGGCTGCACCATTGCCCTTATTGTATATGTCGATGATATTGTTATCACTGGAAATGATCCAGAAAAGATTCATCGAATGAAGTCATTCTTGGGGACAAAATTCGAGATAGAGATACTTTCTTGGCATTGAGGTGTGCAAATCGAAGAAAGGGGTGTTCATTTCTCAACAAAATTATGTGTTAGATTTGTTAGCTGAAACAGGCAAGCTTAAAGCCAAACCTATTGATATTCCTATTGAGCAGAACCATAGGCTTAATGGTGTAAATAAAGACCCATTAGATGATGTGGGAAGATTTCAGCGATTGGTTGGGAGATTGATTTAACTATCTCTTACGCGCCTGGATATTGCCTATGTTGTTAGTGTGATTAGACAATTTATGCATGCTCCACGTATACCTCACCTTGAGTCAACTCATCATGTTCTTCGCTACCTCAAGGGTTCACCTAGTAAAGGGATATTGTTTGGCCGTCATGGCCATTTGTGTGTTGAAGCTTATACTGATGCTGATTAGTAGGGTCTATGATAGATCAACGATCTACTTCAAGATATTGCACATTTGTTGGAGGTAATCTTAATTCATAGCGAAGCAAGAAACAATAGCTAGATCTAGTGCAGAGGCTGAGGTCAGATCCATGGCACATGGAGTTTGTGAGTTGTTATGGCTACATACTATATTGGGTGTTTGGTTATCATGTTCGCGAGTCAATGAAGGTGTATTGTGACAACAATTCTGCTATTAGCATTGCCCACAATCCAGTTCAACATGACAGGACAAAGCACATTGAAGTCGATCGACACTTCATCAAGGAAAAGCTTCGGCTTGGGCTGACTTGTACTCCATACATCAACACACATGATCAGGTTGATGTTGTTTTTACTAGGTGTGTGAGCAAAACTTGCTTGCAAAATATGTTAGTCAAGATGGGCATGATAGATATCTTTACACAAGCTTAAGGGGGAGTATTGTCAAGGGCTTATTTGTTATTACTTATATAATGTTGGGTGCTTATGTGTAATTTCTGAAACTTATTAGTATAAATAGAATGTGGTGGAAGGATAAAAGCATTCTTTCATTCTCTCTCTCTCTTTCCCCATCTCTCTTTTTCTATCCTCCTCTTTCTTCTCTTTTTCTTCTTCTTCTTATACTTTACTCTTGAATTGATTACCTCTTAAAGTTAACGGACGCATCCCTCTGTGTTGGATTGAAGCAAAGGAAGCAGCCAAAAAACCCCACAAAAACAGATCAACAAAAAATGGACCAAAATTCAGAAAAAGTTGCGAAAAATGGAAAGTCAACTCAAACAACCTCAGAATGGAGAACAAACACCACCATAATTATCAGAAAATGCAGGAGAGGGTTCTCAACCTGTAAATGCTGACATCAACATGACATCATGCTAACATCAGCGTGTGGACTTTGACTATCAACCTGCTTATTTACAGAAACTTTCTCTGGACGTGTTCCTGGATTCACAACCTTGCTCTGATACCAAATTAAAGTGAAAAATAGTGTGTTTTAGAGTTAGAGAGGAGAAGGAGGAGGAGGAGAATCTGATGTGTGTATTAGGACACACCACCTCTCCTATTTATATTAAGCAAGCAAAAATTACAGTAATGTCCTTAATAATCAAAAATAAACTCTAACAAGCTTTACGAAACAAAACCACCAGGACTTGGTTTCCTCTCACCTACTAATGAAAATAGTTAGTTGCAAGTGGGTATACAAAACCAAACGATAAAGCTCGACTAATGGTTAAATGATTTCATCAAGAACCTGAAATTGACTTTGGTGACACATACATCCCTGTTACTAAACTGCCCAATTTGAACTCTGTTGTCACCATATCATATGAAAATTGAATTTTTGTATGTTCTTAAGAAGAGGATTTTATGTGCAACAAGCACCAGGTTTTGTAGATTGAAGGTCACCATCTTATGTATCCAAGCTTCAAAAAGCTATTTATGCTCTTTGACAAGCACCAGGTTTTGTAAATAGTGTCCATAACCTATTCTTATTAGCCTAGTTGTTATAGCACCCTTTCTTTTCTCAGCAAACACTGGGATGTTTGACCTATGCCAAAGAAACCTTATAACTACTCATTCAAATGATAATTGGCCTGGTAGCCCGACTAGTATTCACGGCTTAACCACTAACTAGTATAACTTCTTCTCATATATGTTAAAATGTTATGACAAGGGCCGGTTCCAAGAAACAACTTAAGTTTTCTCGCTCAAGTGCTGAAGCAAAATACTTTGGTTTTCACTATTTCTGAGTTACTCTGGTTATCTTATGCTCATAAGGACCTCCTTGTCTTGGCCAAGTCAAGAATGGTGGTTCACTGTGACAACCTCAGCAATTACTTATATGGTATTATACTAGTTTAATGTGCTATATAAAGATAATTGAGGTTAACTATTGTTTTGTTTACACTTGGATTTTGATGGTCAATTTGAAGTTCAAATCATCATATCTTCTTCATAATTAGCTGACATGTCACCGAAGGACTTCCACAGCAAACATCCATTGACCAACCTAAGATGTTTATTGATCCGAGCAACAATTTTAGGAGAGTAATAGAACAAATGATCATCCTACTGAATTCCTCAATTCAATCATAAACTATTGCATTATCTGTGGCTAAATCTACTCAATGATTTAGTACAACTTACTTGCATTGGATTTTGAAGCTTTTCTTGTACAAAATTCTATAGAAACTTTTCTTGTACACAATTTTATAATGACAATGAGGGTGAGCCTCGGTGCAACGGTAAGGTTGCTCCACTGTGACCTGCAGAGGTCACGGGTTTAAAAGAAGAAAACAGCCTGTGGAGGGTTGCATTCATCTGACCCTCCCCATAAGCGCATAGCTACACTCATATGTAGGCAGGATGTAAGTCTTTAATATTATTTACGCTATATTAATTTGCATATTTGGATGTTCCTTACTCTTCTAGATCATTGTGCAAAGCTAATTTCTCACTTGGTCAAGTTTTGTGCCTACTTAATTCCCTTTTGTAGTTTTTTAATGATATGTTCTAGATTTCAAAATGTACTTTGTGCTTGGAAATAGAATTTCACATATAAATGAAATGGAGCATTGAATTTATAGTCATGAAAAGCTTTATAGCTAGTTACACTTACTCGTGAATGCAGCTGCAGTTGCTGGAAACTCTGTTATGATCCCATCAACTTTAAACGCCGTAATGAAAGAAGCCAGCTCCACCATCGGATCCGCAAAATAATCAAATGCTAATGAAACAAATTCATTTCTGAATACAGATACGTACACCGATACATTTGCCTTGTGCATTTCCTCAACAATGCTTGTAGTACTGACAGTGTAAAATTGGGAAGTTGTAATGATGGAGGATCTGCGAAGGTTAACTGCATCAGCGAACTTCTTGATTTCCTCCACCGTTTTCATAGGTACGTCACTTACTGATTTATCGATAGACAATACTCTTTTATAAGTCGGGACATTACTGAACTTAGATAGTACTGCACTGTCATCGGATTGGATCAAAACTTGTTTGGTGGATTCCTTGTCAAATGAGGCATTTCTCAAAGCAGAAGCAACAGCATCAGTTACGCTAAGACCCTTCTTTGATGCCAAGTATGAAGCATTCTTAAGGAGAACAGTGGAAGCTAGTATTAGATTAATGATACTTCAAGATACAAAATATATATACCATTTATTTTATTTTATTTTTTTAGCTGAAACAATTAATTAGTAGATCTCAAATGCCCTTAATAGCTAGGCATGCATAGTATATAATTTTCATATTAAATGTGAAAATTAAGCACTATATAAGACATGCTGATCAAACACAAATTAAAGCTAGCTTAATATATACCCGTATGTTGATTAAGATTCCTTCAACTGCCGTTTTCTTGGAAAAATCCAGAAATTCTGGGAGAGTCATAAATTTACCCTTGTTTTTATTTGCTGGATTTCTTAATAAGCCCTCTTGTGGGAATGGTAGCTTTATTTGAGCTGAAAAGAGAAAATAAGACAATCCTTCAGTCAAGATACAATAATATATATATATCATATAAATAAAATATGTATAATGAAATAATTAAATTGGGAGGGAATTAATTCAGAGAGCTAGCTAGGCTTAGAAGAAGGAGAAGAAGTTTACGCTTCAAGGTTTTAATTTCAGTCCATGTGAGATCAAATGAGAAAATTCCACTTTGTTTTTGAATTTCAGGGACCATAGCAGATTTAGATGTGAAACTAGTCAATGCAGTAGTGTCTCCCGAGAGGTCAGCTGAATCCATACAGAATGGCACTCCATCTTTTGACATTTGAACCGAGCAATCTATTATGTGTGCCCCATCATCTACTGCTTGCTCATAAGCCAGATCAGTGCAGGCAGAGTAAACCCCACTCGCTCCGTTGTGTGTTATGATTAAAGCTTTTCCTGGTTAAAACAAAAAATATATACATATATATTCCTAAAATCAACAACTGAGCTACTACTATGCATGCATGCAGGTAGGCAGCTCTTACAATTCATTACGTCTTTTTATTGTATTGCATTGTACATATATAAATTATTTTCAGAGCTAGGTAAGTTCACATGCGATTACATTAGATCAGTAAGTAATTTTAATTAATTTACCTTTATCAGGCTTGCTTGCATTTTTGTTATTCGCCAAGCATGCTGCAACCAAGAGAATGGATTGTAATTTTCAATTATTAGCAAGTGAAACATGTACATTGGGGACGTACAGAAAATATTTACAAATACAAAAATACTAGATAGCTAATTAATCATGAAAAATGAAAATAGTAGCTAGTGTACCTACCAATTGACTCGGATGCAGTGGAAGGGAAATCAGTGATAAAGCCATCAACTGAAAAGTGGGAATTATCAATAAACTGGAGGTACTCAGCTGTTGGATCGTAGCTGTAATTAAAAGCTCCTATCATGTCATTTGCAAATCCAGAAACGAACACTTGTAGACCTTCCTTGTGAGCATCGCCTACCAGACTAGTTGGAGCAGCTTCTAAATAGCGGTCTTTATTGACGGGCCAAATGTAATCTTTGGGGACGATAATTCCCGAAGCGAATGACTTTATGGAAGAAAGATCTTTGAGTATGGAAAGATACGGTTTTTGTGTTGTGGGTTCCATTGCACCACCTTCTAGGAACCGGAAAACAAGTTTTGTTTGTGGTGGTTTGTTCCCTAACTTGCCACTCATGTGCTTCAAGAAACCAATGTCCGGAGACGAAATGTACTGTATGGGCATAGATTTCATTGCATCTTGAACACATAATGCAGGGTCCAACTTGTTGTCAGTATAGAATTTGTTGTTCTGCAACATATCAGAATCCAAAAATGTATGTTAGTATGTGTGTAAAATGCATAACGTACAATAATTAAAAAGATAAGACATGTTGGGTCAGTTGGGGCCTATTTGGTAACGATGTTTTTTTTTTTTTTTTTTTTCTCCTTTTTGATGTGCTGTTATTTCTGTGAAAAACGGAGGCAATGATTCCGTTGGGCAATTCATGAAAAACGGAGCTGAGCCACTACTATACAACATAAAACAGGAAACAGGTTCTGCAGCACCAAATTGGTGTTTTCAAAAATATAAAGAAGTTGACAGCTCATTTTGGGGTTTTCTTTTTTTTTTTTTAACAATCTGGAAAGAAAATGTGGTTACCAAACAGGGCCTAAGTCCATAAGTCCAGATGGAATGAAATGATTTCTCCTTTCAAAAAAAAAGGTTGAGAGTTTGAGCTGCCCACGATCATGTTGTGGGTAATGACCTAGGTGTGTTTGTTGTAATTTCCATGTGTATATATCTATTTATATATATACAGTTAGCTGAACGTATGTTTTTGATGATATATTATTAGTTATTTTGAGAAAGTTTTAGATTACATGTATGGTACTAGAGAATGCGAGCAGCTTGTAATTAAAGGGAAGAGAGAAAGAGAGGGAGAGAGAAATAGAGAGAGAGACATACAGACCTGAACATTCACCCACACTGCTGCTGGTTGTTTAGTAATTTTTCCTAAGGCTTCGAGGGGAAGCATATGCGATAGGCCATCAAACTCCAATGGTCTACTACCTACATTCTGAGTCACTGTGGAAGAATATAACAAATTAAAAAAAAAAAAAAAAAAATTTGTATATATGATTTGAAAGCAAACAAAATTAATAATACTGAAAAATTAAGAGCTTTGCTTCTTTTTCTTTTTCTTTTTCTTTTTTTTTTTTTTCTTTTCTTTTATTTCGAAAAGTTAATTGTATAAATATATTGGAGATTACAAGAGTGGGCTGAGAGACCCAAAAGTTAGTCCATAAACGCAGGCCTAACTGAGAATGTCAAGACCGCTAGAAGGCCCAAAACTAACTGCATAACCATTAACCACTAACTCCTAAATTCCTAATCTGTGAGACGTAGCTAAAAAAAAAACTCCGTTTTTAGAAAATTATAATCTCTCAAAATAACTTTTTACTTTCGCAGTTCTAAAACTTCACCAAACAATACCTTCCCATGTGGGACCCATAAAACCCATCACATTGAATAGTGAAGTAAATTTGGAAATTTATATACTCTCTCTGTTTAGTTTATTTTTCCCTTTTAGCATGTCCCAAATTAATTGTTCCTTTTGAAAAGTGAAACAAAATAAATGCAATCTTTCTAGAATTACCCTTTTAACTTTTCAAAAATCTTCAAACGTGTTATTTATATTTAAAATTGAAAGGACAATAAAGTAATTTGAAAAGAGGACAATGCATGTCCCATTATTAAGGCAAAAGATGGACAAGTAATATGGGACTGAGGGAGTACAAACTTAAATAATTAATGTACTTTCTTTGCTGCTTGGAATCCAAAAAAACAAACAAACAAAAGAGCCTTGATAGGGCGTTCCAAAGTCTAATGCATCTGAGTATCATGATGATGTCATCCCTTACTCACGTATAAAAATGTGGGATACATCCAATATTATTTTAAAAAGGAAAATACATTCTTGTTGAGACACTTACAGATGTGTGTGTGTGTATACATACATAAGTACTGATCTCTTACTCACCGTTGAGCAAAAACTTCTCCACACCAAGCATGGTAAACGTTATATATGATTTAAGTGTAAAAAACGTAATTACCAATATATATATATATATATATATAACAATTATATCCAACAGTTACCATACATGGTATGGATAAATTTCTTGCTATCCGTTAAGCAAGAAATAATTTTTCTATATGACACACTTTAATTAAATATATAATGAAAAGAATAATATAGACTTACATGTGACATTAGAAAGTAGCTGTTCAGCCGTATAATCCAAGGCAAACCATCCACGAAGTTCCTGTCCACTAACATTGTAGGACTTCTGTCCATTGGGGAAGACATGAGTTATAATCGTTGAATTGTCAAGCCTTACACTCGACTGGCACACCCCCTTACCATCTTTTGTTAGCTGTAGATCGCAGAACAGTATCACATTGGGCAAGCTTGTCTGTAGTGCAAATTTATATGCAAGCTCACCCCCTTCTGCAAAAAGCCCCGAGTATCCACCACGTGCTATTACAAGAGGACTCTCCCCTGCAAAGTAGGTGCATCACTTCTTTCTTCTTTTTTTTTTGGTCAATGTAAATAAAAAAAATACACTTAATATTAATTAAAAAAACATAATTTAAATTTACCCTCTTTTAGTTTAAGAATATATTAATAATAAAACAAAAAGTTAATTTAACCACTAAGCTGGTACCCTGAAACGGTGGAGGTGTACGCCCCCGTTTATATATATATATATATATATATATATTCATTTCACATCTATTATTTTATTAAAATTTCAATGATGCTCCCACAAATTATTTGCTAAAATTCCCATATATAAACTTGCTCCCACTAAGTTTTGAGTCTTCAAACTCACCCGCTCACTCTCAAAATTTTACTTCCTAGGCCTCTGCTTAACGGTAGCCGTAGCCCATCAACGTCTCGCTCACTCCCATGAATATCTTAAGGGTCTATTAGGTTAGCTGGAATTTAATGATGGAAACTGAAAGTGAAGTGAAGGGAAATGAAATTAAGTTTCCAGCATGCATTTATTTGATTGGAATGAAATTTTGTAAAAAAAGTCGTGGGAAAATATTATTTTGTTAGTTTGGATAGCATGAAAGTAGAAAGAAAATGATTGCACTTATCAAAACTACCCTTATGATTTCAAATATTTAAAAATAAATTAATTTTGTACTAAATGAATCCTTTTTATACCCAATTATTTATTTAATTTTTAACAAATAAATAATAAAATGATGCATTATTATTATTATTATTATTATTATTATTATTATTATTATTATTATTATTCATGTTTAAATTAGAACAAACTAATAATTATCATATTCTTTTTGTTTTGTATTTTCAATAATAATTATTTATATTAATGTAGTTCATTTATCATAACATACTCATGTTTTTATTAGAATATTATATATATATATATATATATATATATTTCAAGCCCCTCAAGGAGACATGGTTAGAGTATAAAAAAACTCTATTCAGCTTCAAAGCTTTATTCATAATAAAAAAAAGTATAGATAATAAAAAATAAATACTTTATTGATTTCCATTCATGTGAGATGATTATATCATATTTATAATACGATATTTTTATTGAGATATTGGTAAAAATTAAAAGTAATATCATTTATTCCATTATTCAATTCTTAATTTATTTTCAAAATTTTTAGATAACAATAGTATTGGATATGAATCATATGATGAATCCAAATTATGTCCCCAGTAAATAGATGTAGCAAAAAGGATTTTAATAACCTGTTCTATATAAAAAAAAATAAAAAAAAATAAAAAAATAAATATTGGAGAAACAACTCTATTGGGGCAGAATAGGAAATTTGGAAATAAAATGATGGGGCAGGATAGAAAATTTGGAAATAAAATGATAGTTTTGAGCAAGAAAGTACTTCCTTATGTTTTATGCGGGGAAATATTTTAAGAAAATTTATTGGACGTAGGAATCCACTTTCTCCCAAATTTTCTCTTTCTAGGTAACCAAACTCCCAAAAATTAAAAATATATTTCGTTTCTTTTCCTTTCTAACTACTTCACGCTTGCCAAACGAACCCTAAGGGAATCTTTAAAGATTTGATTTTGAAAGTAGTATCTTCTATAAATTTCTATGATTTATATATTTAAATTCTAAAATTAGAGCTAAAATCCTTAAAATTAAGGAAGGATTGGAGTCCTAGAATTTTATTAGGGTTTATAGCAAATATATAGGCGAGTTGGTGAGTGAATTGACTTGAACTACAAATTCTTTGGCTGTACATCAAGTCTTTTACAGAGTCTTTGCGCTCACACTTACAAATTTGCTTATTTTTCTTTACATTTCACGACTATTTGCCTTTTCACTTTGCAGACACTAAAATTTTATGAACTTTTGTTTTGACAAATCGACTAATTAAATATGGGTCTTATATTAAATTAAATTATTTAATTGGCCCAAACTTAGTTCACTTAAATTATTTAATTAGTCCAACCCAGATGATTAAATAAAAAAAAGATAATTATTTATAATAAAATATATTTTGAATAATTATTTTATAGATAATCATCACAATATAGCTGACCTGACCCAATTATGATTTTGTCCTTATTAGGAGATGACACGTGTCGTCATCCTATTAATCCAAGAAGCCTATAAATAGAGGTATTGAGGAAGGAGGAAGGGGGTCCAGAAATTCAGAGACTCAGAAATCCAGAGGGTCCAGAAATTGAGAGAATCAAAAATCCAAAAGGGTCCAGAAATTTAGAGAATTAGAAATCCAGAGGGGACAGAGATTCAAAATTTTAGAGAGATTTTTTTTTTTTTTTTTTGATAAGTAAAAATTTATTAAGGAAATCGCTCAAAGGGAAGCGAAACCCAAAGACAAATAAAAGGCTAAAAACGCCTTAAGCCTTCAAAGAGGCCAGAAAAACAACCAACTCCTCA
>JAOTQH010252347.1:0-11797 GCA_025631255.1 Cornus kousa | reverse complement strand
TGGCTGTTTCACCGGAGCAGAGCTTGTTAACGTTGATTTAACAATTTCAAACGTTGTTTGTAGGACCTTTTGGGCTTGTGTGGGTAGGATTTTCAATCAGGCTGGGCCTGATTTGGGGTTGGGCCTTTGTAATGGGTCATTTGTATTTCTTTCTGTGGACTATGGCCTGTTGTACATATTTTCAAAATTATAAAAATTGCTTGAATTTTAGAAAAATAAATAAATAAATAAATTCTACTCAACCTTCAAATGCTCATCTCAATTACTATGAAATTTATAATTAAAAAAAAAAAAACGTGTGAAAATTTAATAAACGTAAAAATTGAAAATACATGAACTTGTTCAACTTCTTAATGTTTAAAGGGGGTGTTATTTTTTATGGATATAAACTAATTTAAAGTAGCATTTTTATCTATTCAATAAAGTTTAAAACTCCCTTTTAGTGTGAAACAATTAAAATCTATTGAATTGTATTAAAGAATTATTTTGACAGTGTGCAAAAATAAATATTGTGGGCACCATAAAAACCTATTACCCAGGAAAAAAAAAACCTATTATATCCGTGTTCGCAATGACAATGTGGGTTACATATTGTCCCACTTGAATATACATTTACTAACCTATCTATAAATGATACATCGAAGTTATAAAACCGTGTTGGGTGGACTATACCACATTTCATATTACACGCATTTGTCACGTCACATCACGTTAGTTTTTAAATCTCTAAATTCAATTTGCATGTAACGCTGTGTTAATTTCTCAAATATTTAAATATAAATTTACTTCTCGTCTGCAACTCATTACTCATTAGCAAGGTATACTACATCGTTCTCCAAATGGAATCTACATTTACTGACCAATCTAAAAATAATATTATTATTAACTCATGTCATCATATGTTTTGGTTGGATAGGCTAGACGTTGTCCGCACATTCCACATGACACGCATGTGCACGTGACTTCTTAAATCTACCAATAGAATTTGGTAATGACAATGTGGGTTACATAATGTCACACGAATATACATTTACTAACCTATCTGTAAATGATGCATTGAAATTATAAAACCGTGTTGAGTGGGCTACACCATATTTCATATTACACGCATTTGCCATGTCACGTTACGTTACTTTTTTAAATTTCTAAATCTAATTTGTACGTATTAACTCATAAAGCAATTGAATTCATCACGTCTGTTGTGAGAACACTACACGTGTGGTCTATACTAGTCACACAATTGACATGTAACGTTACTTCTCAAATATCTAGATATAAATTTACTTCTGATCTGCAAGTCATTAGTAAGGTGGACCATACATTTCTTCAAATCGAATCTATATTAACTGACCTATCTGTGAATAATATTATTCGTAACTATATCATCAGATGTATTGGTACATTTACTAACCTATCTGTGAATAATATTATTCGTAACTATATCATCACATGTATTGGTCGGGTGAGATACACGTATGGTGCGCACATCCCATATAACACACATGTGCAAATCTACAAATCGAATTTGGTAATGACAATGTAGGTTACATATTCTCCCACTCGAATATACATTTACTAAATGTATCGAAGTTATAACACCGTGTTGAGTGAGTTACACCATATTTCATATTACACGCATTTGCTAGGTCACGTTATATTAGTTTCTTAAACCTCTAAATCCAATTTGCATGTATTAACTTATAAAGCAATTAAATTCATCACGTCTGTTGTGATAACAGAACTACACGTGTGGTCCATACTTGTCAAACAATTGATACGTAACGCTGTATTAACTTTTCAAATATCTAAATATAAATTTATTTCTCGTCGTAACTCATTAACAGAGTGGACTACAAATTTCTCCAAATCGAATGTACATTTACTTACCTATTTGTAAATGATATTATTCGTAATTCATGTCGTCACATGTGTTGGTTAGGTGACTTCTACAAATTGAATTAGGTAATGACAATATGGCTTACATATTATTCCATTCGAATATACATTTACTAACCGATCTATAGATGATGCATTGAAGTTATAACACTGTATTGAATGGGCTACACCATATTCCACATTACACGCATGTGCCATGTCACGTTACGTTAGTTTTTTAAATCTCTAAATCCAATTTGCATGTATTAAATTATAAAGTAATTGAATTCATTGCGTTTGTTGCGATAACAGGACTACACGTGTGGTCTATACTTGTCACACAATTGACACGTAATGCTGTGTTAATTTCTCAAAAATCTAAATATAAATTTATTTCTCGTCCACAACTCATTAGCAAGGCGGATCACACATTTTTTCAAATCGAATTTACATTTACTGACTTATCTGTAAATGATATTATTCGTAACTCATGTCATCACATGTGTTGGTTAAGTGAGCTACACATGCGGTTCGCACATCCTACATAACATGCATATGCACATGACTTCTTAAATTTTCAAATCGAATTTGCATTCATCACGCATAGTGTTAGGATGATAATGTAGACTACACATGCGGCCCACCCTTGTCACAAGATTGACACGTGTTACCTTCTCAAACCTCTAAATAAAAAATTATTTGTTCATATTTGTGATAACCCGAATTTTTAGAATTTTAATTTAATTATTTTATAATTTTTAATTATCAAAAATTGTTTATTTAGTTTTATTTGGAGACTTACAAATTATATTTTTGTGTATGTATAGGGTCATGACAAAATGGTATCAGAACTTGTACCCAGCTGGAAGTGTGAGTATAGTGATGATGTAGACGGGTGTAAGTGGGCGAGTGTATGGCACTGGTGAGCTACCACTCGTAGCCGGGTGTGTGTGGGCGGATGGCGTTCACCGACAGTTACTAAATAGTTAGTTGGTGTGATTGGGCAGGTAGCCCAGATTTGTTTTTTTTAGTAGGTGGGCGGGTGACGCATCGACGAGCTACCGCAACAGTTACGGAATGTGTGGGCGGGTGACTAGCTCTGTCAGCTACTACAACGTCCTACATATCACTGTATCTCACATCGCCTGGGTTAAGGATTTATCGATTTGGTTTTGTGATTATTGGAATCAGAGTGGCGCAGCGGAAGCGTGGTTATTGGTGTTTTCGGGTATACAGATAGTTGGACTTGAATTTCGAAGACGAAATTCTTTTTAAGTGGTGGAGATTGTGATAACCCGGATTTTTAGGATTTTAATTTAATTATTTTATGATTTTTAATTGTCAAAAATTGTTTATTTAGTTTTATTTGGAGACTTACAAATTATATTTTTGTGTATGTATAGGGTCGTGACAATATTGCAATGACAAGATGTGCTACACATGCTTTACAAATATAATTTAGAATTAGTAACCTATTTGTAAATGATGCATAATATATTTACATGTCATTTAAATCATCACCCTATTTTGGATTGGCTACACATATAATCTACACATTTCACATGACACACGTATATTGCACGTAGTTGAATTCATCATGTATAGTGTTGCGGTCACAATGTGACTATACAATCCACATTTCTCACGTGATTAGAACATGTTACCTTATCAAATCTCTAAATAAAATTTATTTATTCGTGTTGCAATGGCAAGATGGGTTATGTTATCTAAATTAAATTTACATTTACTAACCTATCAATATGTTCACAAGTTATTTAAATTATCACTTTATTGGTAAAAATAAAAAATCTGTTCAGTGGGCTACACATGCGGGTCCGCACATTTCATATGACACGTGCATGTCACACATCACGTTACGAAATGGAATTTACATTTATTAACCTATAAAGTAATTGAATACATCAAGCGTACTATTGTGGTGGTATTGTGGACTACACGTGGCCCACACTGTAACCTTCATAACGTTGTGTTATCTTCTCAAATCTCCGACTATATATTCATTTCTAGTCTGGTGTTAGTTCTCATCCTCATCTTCAATTCTTTCTCATATCCCCAAATATAAGTACTCGTTTTCTGCTAGTCCTCCTACTCTTTGATATGCCACTTCAATTTTTTCTTATATTCCCAAATATAAGTACTCGTTTTCCGTTAGTCTTCCTACTCCCCAATGTCTTATCGGAAAAAAAACATTTCTTGACAACCCAGTCTTACAAATCCACCCAGAAAATAGTTTGGTATGTCAAAATTCATTCACCGTAATTTGATTTGGTTTTGTAAATTGTCTAACAAGTTGCTCTTAGTTACTTTTGGTTTATGTTGTGCTCGAGAGCAAATTATCTTTGATTTTTGTTGTGCGACTGAAGATTCATATTGGAGTGTACAGTCTAATGGGTTTGCATTGCTAGGCTCAAGGTGCATGCTATGAACCATTTTAAGTTGTGTTCCTTAAGCAAACACATCATGGCCCAACATATTCATCGCATTGGGTTGTGGCTGCATGTTATCGGCCAACGCAAGCTCCTGCTATAAAAAGTATTGTTACCTATAGAATACAACCTAGTAGACAAATGTCCCATCAATACAGTTGATGGCATTTGAGATACGTGCTAATTGGATTCACCTTATCATCCTACATAACCCAATAGACAGCTATGACCCAGTACACAGTTGTCCTATGAATGAAGCTAATGCCATTAGATTCACCTCATCAGCCTGCGTATAGGGAACTGATACGAATGGTTGTGATTGTACATGTGAAAAATCTCATATTGTCTACGAACCTATAGTGTTGGTAGACTCCATTCCAGTTCCTAACTCACCTGAATAGAGCTAACTCGATAATTATGGATAGGGTTAGCTTGCTCCACTCCACCGAGGGAATGTGAGTCCAAGGTGTGCGTAATGGTGTTGGTTTTTCCTGAAATCAATGATATGACCACTATTGGAGGATGTTTAAATGATCTTAGGTGTCAATTGCCTCTAGACATGAATTTGAGCAGTTTTGATTGTGATCCGGTTCAGTTGGCATGTATCCGGATTACAATCAGGACTGCTCGAATTTATGTCTAAAGGCAATCGACGTCCAAGATCATTGGAGCATCCTCCAAAAGTAATCTTGCCATCGAGTTAAAGTTAGACTAACACTATTTCGCACACCTTGGAGCAAACTAATGCTCAACTAATCCACAATTACCTAGCTAGCTCTAATCAGATGAATCAAGGAATGGAGTGAAGTCTACGAAAACCATGGGGTTCGACAAGCAATCTGTGATTTTCCATGTGTACAACCACAACAGCTCGTACTAGTTCCCCCGCATACAATGCCTTTTTTGCAGCAGCACCTTCCGTTCACCAGTAACATGCAACCACACCCTAATTACGATGAAATGTTTGTTTAGTTTTTTTTTTTTTTACTAAATTTTCTTATGTAAAAAATGGAAGAGTTTATTGCAACCTTTGAAATTTTAAGAAAAAAAATTCAATTGTTGATGCGAAATTCTTCGCGACTCGGAACTACGGCGTTTACCTGCAAAACAAAGGGACTTCACCTCGAATGGCACCGGTAGGGTGCCAGCCGAGGACCCTCCGACGATCAAGTTAGTACTTGTAATCGTATCACATAATAATTATGTATATTCTGTTTATGGTTTTTTTTTTTTTTTTCCTCATACCTTTATTGACTGGTAGGATCTCATTTTTATAGCCGTTTTCCTTTAGTTCATTTGCGAGGTCAGAGGAGATTGTTTGTTGCCAGATTTGTCGGGGATATGATTTACTCCTTTGACTTTCTCAAATTGTGTCAAGGTTATCCTTACCCTGTTGAACCACATCATCTTTTACTATCCTATATAAGAAATATCATCATTCTTATCCAGTGGAAATCTTTATCTTTGATAACGAAATATTATCGTTCGAAAGTAGAAGAGGTCTGGCAGCTGGTCAACACTTTATTGCCTCCATCGTTAGGTCAGGGTAGGTTTATCTTTCCCTATCAGTTGCCGCCATTCCCAAGCTTACTCGTTTAGCTTTGGGAATGTAAATTTTTTTTTTTTTTACAAATAGTTCCCACGGGTACTATTCCCGCGAGTACTGTTCACATGAACAGTAACTTCTTCTTCTTCTTCTTTTTTTCTTTTTTTTTTTTGCCCTGGGAACAATTCCCGTGGGTATTATTCACATGAACATTAATTTAATTTTTTTTTCTTTCCCTGTGAACAATTCCGGCGAGTACTGTTCATATGAATAGTAACTTCTTTTTTTTTTTTGACCTGGGAACAGTTCTTAGGTACTATTCTTGCTACCCTTGGGTACTATTTTTAGTACCCTTGGGAATCTTCCCCTGGGTACTATTTTTGGTACCATTGGGTGCTCTTCCCTTGGGTACTACTTTTGGTATACTTGGGTACTCTTCTCTTAGGTAATCTTCCCTTGGGTACTATTTTTGGCACCTTTAGATAATCTTTCCCTGGGTACTATTTTTGGTACCCTTGGGTACTCTTCCCTTAGGTAATCTTCCCTTGGGTACTATTTTTGGTACCATTGGGTATTCTTCCCTTGGGTACTATTTTTAGTATCATTGGGTACTCTTCCCTTAGGTACTATTTTTAGTACCATTGGGTATTCTTCCCTTGGGTATTATTTTTAATATCATTGGGTAATCTTCCCTTGGGTACTATTTTTGGTATCCTTGGGTACTCTTCCCTTGTGTACTATTTTTAGTATCATTGGATACTTTTTCCTTGGTTAATCTTCTTATAGGTACTATTTTTAGTACCCTTGGGTAATCTTTCATTGGGTACTATTTTTGGTACCCCTGGGTACTACTCTTCCCTTGGGTGATCTTTCCTTGGGTACTATTTTTAGTATCTTTGGGTACTCTTCCCTTGGGTAATCTTCCCTTGGGTACTATTTTTAATACCCTTGGGTACTATTTTTAGTACTCATGGGTACTCTTTCCTTGGGTACTATTTTTGGTACCCTTAGCTAATCTTCCCTTGGGTACTATTTTTGGTACCCTTAGGTACTCTTCCCTTGGTAAGAGAATAAATTGTACGAGCTTCACTCAGCTCGTCCCTATAGTAAGGGAATTATTTTTTACGAACTTCACCCAGCTCACCCCTTTAATAAGGGGATGTTTTGCCCAAGCTTTATATGATTGCCCTTTAATAAGTGAGTCAAAGTTTTTTACTTTCGTAGACTTATCCTTTATGCTTGTCTTGCTTTGTGGCTATGGTGGTAGTGACCCGTCAAATTTGAAGTGCATGTGATTAAGCTTAGTTCCAGGTTGAAAAGACCATTGTTGGTGCTTGATGGTTAAAAATCTCATGGGACCACCTTGGACACGGTGGACTCATTGATTGTAGAAACTTTACTGGACTTAGAGTCATTCCTGCTGTGTAGAGACTTACCAGGTTATGGTTTTGGAGGATCGGGCACCGGTTTTAGATGACTAGTGCCCCTGAGGGGTCACTAAAGGAGAGAGACTAGAAATTTTTTCTTTTTCTTTTTCTTTTTGAATGATAAATCAAATATCCAAATCTATTATTAGTCAACTGGATTTACACTCACACTCCCTGAGATTTGCTTTATTGACAACCAGATGAAAGTTAATCAATTTTTGAACACTCTCACCCCTGTCATAAATTGCAGCCAAATAGCTCCTAAAAAAGTAAAAAAAGACATTTTTACCCTTTAATAAAATAATAATCCTTGATTAAAAATATGAGAGTATTTAAATGACTCAAATACCCCTCTTTCCTCTCTTCTTTCACACATTGGTATTTTATACATTTACAGACACACAAACACACACATATAAATGTAATATGTCGAATCCCTGCAGCCTCTGCTGGAATTTCTGGGTTTGGTTCGCTTCGGCTCTAGCATGTTGGCATTCGCACCTCGCCGGCTATTACTTTCCACCTTTCTCGCCACCACATCGCCACCCATTTGAACCCACAATAATCCCAATCAAACCCATGACGATCTCAAATCATAGCCACCACCCTCTCTCTTTAAATTGAAATGGCAAGCAAATCAGAGCTGCAAGTTTCATTTTGGCCTTTCAAATTTTGCAGGTGTATTAGATACAGACGTGTTTGATCCAACAAGATACCAAAAAGGTGAGAGCATATTCCTTACACATATGTTATGTTCGGAGGAGGACTAACAATGTGCCGTGGAAAAGAGTATGCAAGATTGGCAGTGCTCACTTCTGTGCACAATGTGATGACCAAATTTAAGATGATTTATATGCTCAATTTGTTGGAACAATTATATGAATTTGTAATTTATGTTTGCCATAACTAAAATGGTGGTGTGGAGGGATTGTGGATGGGTGTGCTGTGGTGGGGGTGGTGACTGGGTTTTGTTTTAGAGAGAGAAAAGTTTAAATTTAGAGAAAGAGAGAGGGTCATGAAGAGGAAGAAGACCCTCATAAAGGGGTAGTTTTGTAATTTTAAAATAATAATAATCAATTTTTCATTTAACATTAAATCATAAGATCAATTTTATCATTTCACAATCTAATTAACGTGTCGATCACGGGCGTGAAATTAATCTGATAGCTTTTTATTTTTTTTTAATTTTTTTTTAAAGATAGGTTATGCATACTTTTGATAATAGAGGGGGTTTAATGATTTTAACCATATAATTAACTTAAGGTGGAGCACTCCTCCTAAATTAATATAGTTTGTATATCTTGGAAGGTCGAAATAGATTCCTGTACTCACCATTGAAAAGCAAAAATAAACACTCCAGTAGCTTGAAAAGTGTGCAAATAACATTTCTCATGTTCAAATTTCAATCCTATAGTATGAAAAGTGAGCAAATAAGGACTTCTGACACACACACACACACACACACACACACACACACACACACACAAAATAATAAATAAATAAATAAAAACCACATACGAGTCATGTAACCAAAAAGCCTCTTTACTACCAACACTACCCTTTTGGACTTCCCAAACTACCCACACTCAATTCTATATATAATACCCTTATTTCTATTATTTTTTCTCTATAAATTTTTTTTGGGTTAAATTTTTCTCTATAAATGTTCTCAATATTTAATTAAGTAAAATAAAAAAATCAAGAATCACATAGGTTAACATTGAAGCCCATCAAAGTAGTTCTCCTCTACAATGCATCCATGACTAATTTCGTTTAAGAGATACAAACGTAATCCTAAATTTTGGAGTTATAGTTTCAGACTTATATATCACTATCTCCGTGATTAATTATGCATAGCTTCAATATATATATGCACACACTGTGATCAAGTAAAAATCTAAAATTAAGCCTTGTGGTTGCCGCCGCAACTTCCAAAGGAAATCTAACATTGATTCAAGAAAAAGTAAATTTGCTCCTAAAAGGAAATCTAAGTGAGGGTTTCTCT
Organism: Cornus kousa; assembly: GCA_025631255.1. Lineage (NCBI taxonomy): Eukaryota > Viridiplantae > Streptophyta > Magnoliopsida > Cornales > Cornaceae > Cornus > Cornus kousa. The sequence continues at coordinate 2,497 of JAOTQH010252347.1, read as the reverse complement.
CTCTGGCTCTGAAAATGAAAGCTAATTATGTAAGTTGTGATAAAATGATAAAAATCATTTTGTGATCTCTATCATTTTCCATATTTAATTTATTTTCTCATTCTTACGGCTCTTTCTTTCTCTTTATATATACACACATATATATACTTGCACATGCAATTTTTGTTCAGTTTTTTTTTTTCCCTCAATTTTTGTTCAGTTGTGTATAAGCTCTCTTTAGAATATTTGATTTACCAAAAAAAAAAACACTCTACTAAACAATTTTTGTTCAGGAACTTGGGACTATATCCTCCTGAAAAATTAAGGAGAAAAATTTAATTATGCCGATTGTATTAGTGACGTGATTTCACTAATTAATTAGATATTGACACGTAATAATAAAATCCACTAAAATAAAGCACTCTTACTTATATGATATGAATATAGTATAAATAATAAAATATTAGAAATGAACGAATGGAGAATTTGAATTTCTACTTAGACAAATGGACGTGTTTGATAGTTTATTTGTTTATTTTCAGTTCTACTAACAAAAAGAACATTTCATTGGAGAGAAAATAAAGAGGTTATTGCTAGCTTCTAAGGCTCTCTTTAACTTCGGTTATTGATTACATTCATTATATTCCCTTGATCCAGAGAATTTTATTTGCATCTATCTCCAAATGGGACATAGACTAAATTCAACTTTCAATGAATCAAAATGATAATTAAATTGATTTTTAGGCTGATTAAGGAAATTGACACAAAGTGATAATAACCAATTATGTTATTATTCAATACACCCCAGTCTATTACTATTATTAATTTTTTATTTATAAAAAATAATAAATAAATAAATAAACTTTTGAATACATTATATTACGTATTGAGAAAAGTCTTGTTTAGTAAAACTGAAAATTAACTACTGAAAGTTTAAAGTATTAAAGTTTTTAAGTGGTAATTATTTTTTATTTTTTATTTTTAATTTCTTTTTGAATTTTCAACATTTTTTTTTCTTTTCATAATTGATGATTAAAAAAAAAAAAAATGAAAAAAATAGTTATAGGCGCACAGAGGGCATACCCTTAGAAATGATTAAAATGATCAAATAAGACCATTTTCTACAATGATATGCAAATTAAGTAAGAGTAGAAAGTGAAACACTATAGAGATCTAAAACTTCAAATAATATTTGTCTAGCAATATCTTGATAAGTCTTAGATAGATGACCATGAAGCCTTCTATTTCTCTCCTGCCAAATGCTCCATAGACCAGCCACCATTACAGTATGTATCATTTTGCTTGATTGCTGAAAGAACCAATTCCAAAATTCTTTAAATGTAGAAATTTCAGAAAAATCAACATTCCATCCCACGGTATCTGCTAACCACTTCCAAAAATTCCTAGCATAGGAGCATTCAACAAATAAATGATTCCTTGTATTACTCTCCTGTAAACAAATAGAGCATCTTGGAGCAAGCTGCACCTTCCTCCTTCAGAGATTAACCATTGTTGGCAACTTATTATGTAACAGAAAAACACAGTGAACAGACCATCTAGGCCGAGCTTTACCCCAACACATCTTGTACCGTAACACCTCTGGATGCATAACCCTACAGCCGTTCCAAGCATTTTTAAAAGAAAATGAACCTCCATCCCAAGTATATTTATCTTCTCTGTCATGAATAAGCAGTGTTTGAATTAAATTTATCTTATCTTGTGAATTAAATTTTATACAAAGAAATAATTAATAATAATTTTCTAAAATTAATACAAGGCATGCAATTAAGTTGTATAATCATGCTAACACTCAATACAACACACACAAAAACCTAGAACATTCCCTACCTCAATTTGAGATGAAAATCTCAAAAGCTACCAAATGGAAACCGCTCCGAATCTGACTAAACTTCTAGGTTTTGCCGGGGACTACACCGTGCACATAACCCCCAAGGAAGCCCCATCAAAATCACAACTTGATCTCAAAACCAAACTTAAGAAATGGTTAAAACTGAATCTAATAAGGGGGAAAGGTAGAGCACGGCGAGGGGAACAACAAACGTTAAGGCCGAAGACTTTCCATTAAGAAAAAGTGAACCAAAAGAGGAGAGAGAAGATGACAGCACCCCTTGGGCTGCCATGGCTACTCCTGGTCGTGCAAGGTGAGTGGGGAAGATGAAAAATAAAATATCTCATCCCTTTTTTATAGATAATCTCAAAAAGTGCCCCGAACGGGCCCCGCCGGGTCCGGAAAAGTGAAATTTGAGTAGATGCGCTCAAATGGCAAAACTTTGTGAACAAAAAAGATTCAAAATGAGAAAATATGAACAACAAAAGAAATGGCGTCAAAAACCGAGTCCCGAGCATAAAGTTATGCCCAAAACAAGTTTGGTGCAAACCGGGGCCAGAAACCCTGAAATTGGAAAATAACGACCTGAAGGGAATTCTAAGATTTTATGACTCGACGAAAAGTGAAAATGAATCCTGTATGAGGATCCAGGCTCAAAACACCCTATGG
>JAOTQH010252315.1:0-11798 GCA_025631255.1 Cornus kousa | reverse complement strand
GGAAACGTAGTGCATAGGACCATAAAATAATTTTTATTATTTAAATATATATATAAAAATTCCAACATTTTATACTTTTTTATACGTAGTCGAGTGATATACATTTGAGCGAATTCAATGGATTTTTATTTTCTTTTTTCTGTTTTTCATTTATATTAATTCCAGTAAAATATACTACATTATATATGATAATATATATATATATGTATATATATATAATACAGGAAAAAAAAACACACACACTTATATATATATATATATATAATATAGAAAAAAAAACACACACGCGCATATATATATATACACACACACACACACACACATATATATATGTATATCTTATCTTAAACTTTTTTCTTCAAATTTGTCTGAGTGTTTGTTGTAGAGGTGGAGTGAAGCAGATTAGAGGATGGAAAAAGGCAAATGAACAAATGGGTTCATTTATCAGCAAAGGGCTACAACGGTAATATTCAAGGGCAATTTTGGAATTAAAAGAAAAGGACAGTCCTTGTGGGCCGGAAAGTGGCCGAAATTGAGTGTCAGGGGTTAATTTGCACGATTTTGATAATTGTGGTACTGACTTATTTATTTTTGTAGTCTAGAGGGTAAAATGCCGATTTGTAATAGCTTTTTTTTTGCACTTTTGCCTATATATATATATATAGTCCTTTAATTATTTTTATATTTTATAATTAAAATTAATTAAACAGTGAAGGATAAAGTAGACTTTTTAAATGTTTTAAGGCTCTGTGTAGCTTGCAAATATTATTAGTGAGTGTCATTATTCCAAAAGTAAAGTAAATTATATCTAATTATTCTTTTGACAAATCTCAAGAGTATTAATTAATGTATTCTACCCTAAAAAACAATAAACTAAATGAACTTAAAGTTCAGAAATTTATTTAGTTGACATTTTAGGAAGCCGAGCTCATTGGAGTCGTGTTTTGAACTCATGATTTTTACCTTGCCACGTAACACCACAAAATTATCCTCTCTGTGTTAATGAGAATTGATATGTTGACATGGCAAGAAAATTTCCAATAGCCAATAGAAAAACGACAACGCAAATACTAACCTTATCCTTAGACAAAAAAGAAACTCTTTGTCCTCACTCACTCGTCTATATGATTTTTATTTGGGTAAAGTGCAGAAAACCCCCTTATATATACACTTTGTGCAAAATTAGTCCCTATTTTTTGAAAAAGTGCATGCAAATCCACAAAATTTAAAAAAAGTGCATAATTAGTCCCTCTGACCACTTTTAAAACTGAAAATCCCATTTTACCCTTTTGTTTCCCATTTTGTTCCTCATCATTTGTGCATAAAAGCCCCTCCCCAATTGTATACTTGCCAACGTGGCCTCGATATAATATATATATAAAAATATATTATACATATATATATATATATATCATGTATGTCTCTGCAAACCCACAAACCCAGAAGATTTGTCTACAATATCCCAAATGAAGAAGGAACAAGGTATGATTGGTGAAAAGGGCGCAACTATGAAGATGGAGGCACCGGCTGAAAAAGATGGGGAGAGCTTGGCGGTGCACCGGCGAGACGAACCCAGCGATGGGCGAACGGGCGCAACGGTGGTGACGACAGCTAATCAGCAACTAAAGAAGTTACGATTCCGGTGAGGCAGTGATAGACTGGCACAGCGGTGACGACGACGGCTTGTGATGAAATGCGGCTATGCACCGGTGAGACAAATCCGGTGATAGGTGGTGGGTCTAGCTTTGACTTGCACATGTTTCTTCTTCGCACTCTCTCACCAATCTACAGAGTCTAGAGAGAGAAAGCTGCAGAGGAAGATGAAGAAACAGGGGGAAAATAGGAGTGGAATGCAAATGAGCAGATGCTTTCTCACTGGAAAGTCATTGATGGTGGTTCTAGAGAGAGAGGGTCTGGGTATCAAATGCTTTCCGCGTGCAGTACTTTCACTGCAAACCATTTGTTTCATTTTCTTTGCTTTGGGTGTCTGTGTTTTGGTTTGGAACATTCGAGAAATTAACCTATTAGCGGAAATATTTCTAGATATCCAATGATGCATATATTCGCAATTTTGTTTCCCTCTCTCTCTCTCAGTATTTGTATGACTCACTTTAAGAATCCCCTCTCCAGTTAATTCTCCATCTCTCCAATATACTTCGATTTCTCTCTCTAAATTTGAATTTCTCAACCCTTAGTGCTCGGCCATGGCGATTTCAACGACTGTTCTTGTTGTTTCGTTTGGCGTTCTCTTTTTTTTCTCCAGTCTTGTTGTCAATCTTATGTTATATCTGTAAATAAATGATGTATACAGATTGTTCTATGTTGTTGTATGGGGTTATTACATTGATCAAGTGCTTTCATAGATTAGAACTGATTGCTGAACTTTGCATTTCATTTGGTAGTGCGGGTTTGTAGGTTAGAGATAAAATCATCTTTACTTATGATATGGATTCCGGTAAGGAATTTGGGTTTCATTGATGCGTGAATACAGAGGGATAAGGGCATGTTTGGGTGTAGAAATGACAAACAAACACCAGTTTACACAAATTTGGACAAAAAAGTCATTTTACATGGGCTGTATTTATAATCCTTAATTTATTCAACTGAAGTGAGGGCATTATCGACATTTTACACCACTCCGGGACCTATTTGCACCAAATCGATAGTATAGGGGGATTTTTTTACCACACAGGGACTGATATGCACTATATCGATAGTAGAGGAGGGTTTTCTGCACTTCACCCTTTTTATTTTTTAATTTTTTTTCCTTCCTTTCTGTGAGGCTATCACTTTGAGCATTACATAATTAGTAATCCATTGTCATAGATAAAACAAACATGAATGAGAATTGAGAAGCAAGATAACAAATGAACTGATGCCCAGTCAAATAAATAAGATATTTGATTCCCATGAACAAATTGTGGAAGATGGACGGAGGACAAATAATGGATGATTAATATGCCAATTACCAAGTGAGCATTTACTGATATATATATATATATATATATATATTTCTAAATCCTAAACACACAGATAGAGGTATATAGAGAAAAACAACACAAGCAAGCTAAATAATTCTTAAGATTTGTTGTTGAACATAAATTGTGATTCTTAAAGATTTGTTGTTGAACATAAATCGGGGATTTTTACATAGATAGATATATAGTGTATATGTATATATATATAATAATGGATTTAACTGTCAAGAGTAGTTTAGGCATTTTCAAATTGGGCAAGGTCATGTGTGTCACGTGCTTTAAGTTAGCGTTAAATTCCAAACGCTTATATAAGGGTCAATTAGAATAGTTTAAGAGGTTAAGTGTCTTTTTAATAGTTGAGGGGGATTTTTTGAAAAAGAAAAGAAAGTTTGCGTTAAATTCCAAACGCTTATATAAGGGTCAATTAGAATAGTTTAAGGGATTAAGTGTCTTTGTAATAGTTGAGGGGAATTTTTTGAGAAAGAAAAGAAAGTTTAGGGAGATTTAATGCAATTAACCCTTATTTAGAAGCAGATTGTGAATAATGAGCCATAAATGTTTCAACGAGTTTATAAATAAAGAAGAAAAGTTGTGTTAGGATAAAACAGAAAGGACAATCGTGAACTAGAAAACAAAATATATGGATTAAGATTAGATAAATTAAAAATAATAAAAATGTACTTTCTTTATTTTTTATGGCAATTAATTCCCACCATTTTACTGCTTGAAAATTTCAATAATAATTAAACAGTATGATTAGGATTTTTTTTTTTTAAATCCAATATTATTATAAATTTACATAAATTAATTGATTCGGTTGATTTACACTGATATTTACACGAATAGCAAACAATACGATAACTGCAAACCATGATTTCAAAAAGAAAAATTATTATATAGCCGGTATTCATGGTCTTGAATCCATTACTAACTAATATACAATTAAATGTATTAATTTTATTTAAATGTAAATTAGTAATTGATTGAGATTTGATGGTAGAAAATTATGTAATAATTTCTTTTTTTAAAAGGGTCCAAAATTTTATCATACAAATAATAATAATAATAATCTCGTTCCAAAATAAATATAGATCATAAAACTAAACCTTAGAGGGGAGTAGTAACTGAGAGTCAATGAAAAAAACAGAACACATGTCTTCAATTATTAAGACAAGAGAAAATGATGGAAAGGGATGTGACCCACAACTCACAGACAAACGACAAGTGAAGTTCTGAATCTGAAGAAACTTAAACCTCATTTCAATCGTGGCGCGTGTCCGAGGAAAAAGAGGGAGAGGGGAAATCTTTAATATTCCCTATGTCCTAAATTAAAAGTCTTTAAAAAAATAAAGTACATGTCACGATCTGCAAACAGACATTTTTTTTTTTTTTTTTTACGGAGGGGGTAATGTTTTGGCAATGGGGCATGTCTACAATAAAACAATCTGTCACTTCCTAAATTTATATTTTATCCTACAATATATATTTATAATTTATCCTACATTATATTTTTTTTTCTTTCTTTTTTAAATCTCTTTTTCAAATATGATGAAGGGTATATATATATATATTTTTAATTCAATTTTGGTTATCCAAATGGGAGAAGAGTTTCACACTATCAAATTTTTGTATATATAACTTTTTAAAATCATTTTAACACTATAATCTTATTCCTTCCTTTAACTAATTTGAGTTTAAATCCTCCTCCTCTTTTCCTCTTGTTATTTTTTTTTTTTTTGAATGGTATTGTTATTTCATTTTCCTTTGGTCGAATTGAATATTTTACTTATCCAAAAGACACTTAAAGATGAACTTAAAGATGAACAAATTTTTTTAATTTTTTTTTCAGAGAGAAAAAGTTTGATAAAAAAATCCCATGCATAAACAAACAAAAAAAAAAAAGTATAAACCAAAAAATATTTCATATTCTATGCATACAAATTTATGTCTAATTTTGGCATACATACAATACACACACACACATATATAAGCTAGCAGACAAAAAAAGAAAAAGAAAAAAATCTGAAGTTCAATAATACTAAAAGCAAAGAGAAGAAAATTTTGGGTTATCTTCTTTATGTATATGCACGAATATATATGAATATGGATTTTCAAAAATAATTAAACTTATTTTTTTAACACTTTCAATAATAAACTTAAAAGATTCTAAATTGAGTTTATTTATTACCTTTGTGGAATTTTTTTGGTAAGTAAATCTTAATATATTTTGATTTCAACTATTGTCCTTGTGAAATGGAGATTTTTAAAATCTTGGAGGGGCCTAATAGTAGTATGTTTTAGGTTCCTAATGTTTTCAGTAATTTTAATTTCAACAGTTTTAGGTACCTAATGTTTTCAGTAATTTTTAATTTCAAAAGTTTTAGGTCCTTTTAAAATAGGAATTTGACCAATATATATATATATATATTGGGGGAGGGGGAATGGCCCCACTTGATCTCTATATAGGTCCGCCCCGTTGAAGTTTTCAAAGTAGACATTCTCATATAAAACTTTATTTTTCTGACACTAAAAAAAATTATTGGAGGATACTGATGGAAATCATGGAACAAGGCGCTTTCTCATGTTTGACAATAATATATATATATGGTAAAAATTTTAAGCAGAATAATGAGCAGATTGTGAATAACGAGTCAAAAATATTTCAATGAGTTATAAATAAATAGTAGTTGTGTTACGGAGTCAGAGAAAGCGAAATAGTGCGCAATGGATGACAAACCAAATGGATAGAGACGGAGTATAATTATAAATACACAGCTTCAATAGGGTCAGAAGTACCTTATTGCGACAAAAGCCGATGATAAAAACAGAAGACATCATCTTTTCATTAATATCCAAATCAATTCAATGCAACTTGATCCAATTTCCATCAGTATCCTGAAATTCTTTAACTATCACAATTTAATATATAAATAAAATTTGAAATATAATTAATTTATTTACATACGTATTAAGTTATGATTGATCAAGCTTGAATAATTTTGCACCATGTAAAAATCTATCTGATAGGAGAGAAAATAATGAAAGAAAAATGAGAGTAAGAAAGGAAGAGCAGCACGACAAGAAAGAATGGATAGAAAAGGATATGACTCACAAAAATAATGAGAACATACAATGACAAGAGAAGGAACTTATGCAATATAAATTTCACTCATTTCTTTTTATCTCATTACCGTTATATACCATTCTCCTACTTTCCCCTCCTTTTTTCATTTTACTTGTTTAAGGTGGATATGTGTCGCGCATCGTTCATTTTAAAATTTTAATACTGTTACTTATTTTCATGAATCGATCGGTTTATATCGATTGATATTCGTTAAAGTCTATAAGACTATAACACCACTACCACGATTGATACCACAATTACGAATTATGATCCAAGCACACTTTAAGACAAACTTAGAGCTAGACAATTAAATTGTTTTGAGAGAACAAATTTGATAAACAAAAACCAATGCCTACAACTTTTAATAGCATCGCTTCTTTGAACGTGAAAGATAAAGAGTTTGAGCAAAAATATTGTGAGAGTTTAATTATATATTGTAAAAAAAAAAAAAATTAAAAAAGCTATAACGAGGGCCCAGTCATATTTTTTGTTCAGGGTTCTGACTCTTTCCTTCTTCTTCGATAATGGAGAGGTTACTGGATTTGAACTTTTACCATTTTAGAAAAGAAGTTACAAAGACATCAACCTCACAAAATTATTACTAGTTCTCTATTTTAATTTCTATTCTAATAATATAAAAATAAAACAACTAATCAAGTGACATTAAAAAAAATTGTTGGCTGATGATGGAATCAAAATCTCATATCAAAATTCATTTACAGTAAATTAGACATAGCCTGTCAAACTTTTATCTTTTCTATCTTTGATCAGATTTGATTAAAGTACTTTGTCATTTTTGTGGGGAAAGTATCAGAGAACTTTGTCATTTTTGACTTAGTTACTAAGATTTTATTTAAGAGGTATTTTAACTTGACTTTTTTCTTTTTTTCTTTTTTTTTTTTTTTCAAAGTAATGAGATAATGAGAAAAGTGCACTACATGTACAGTTCATACTCAAAATGTGATCATTTAAGAAGTCAGTACAATCAAGAAATTATTATATATTTTCAGAATCATTGATCATAGCTAATCACATATTGACAAAGGTGAATTAACTTTATAAAATTGATATATTTATTTATGTGTGGGCACATGTCTGACTCTCATCAACCCCCAGAAATTATTACGTGATATCTAGGCTACTGACTTCAGTAGATAACACATCAAATTAAAGCTTACATATCTCTAATACATTTACTGATGTGTAACATAACTATTGACCCAAAATCAATGATCCAGTATCATTTAATAATTTTAACATTAATCACTCCGTGAAATATCAGGCTGCATGCAATTGTCACCATCAATAACTTTTTTTTTTTTTTCATCTAAAATTTTCATTCTCATTTAATTTTAGGGTTAAGTGCACTAAATCTTTCTGAACTATATGACTCAATTGCAATAAGCATCCCTTAACTAAAAATAACCCCTTAAACTATATGATTGTTGTAGTGGGATAATCCGTTAACCAACAGTTAATATTAAAAATAATTTACTTTTTTTGCCCTTAAGTTGAACTACAACTTTTCTTTCATTTTTCAACTTGATATGCTGACGTGGCAAAGCAATACTGCTGACCAGTTAAAAAATGATAGCACAACATCACCTTATCATAATACAAAGGAAGTACTCCCCCCGTCCTATAAAAAGTGTCATTTTTAGAGAACCGTGACTCTCACAAATTGAACTGACACGGTTTCCTAAACACGACACTTATTGCGGGACGAAAGTAGTATATGATATTTTTAGTTATATCTATCTCTGGTGCCAATATATATATATATATATATATATATACATACACACACACCAAATTGTTCCTTGTTAACGATTTTGGAATTTTTGCAGCAAAGGTGATAGTTTAAGGGGTTAAGTGTCTCTTTAATAGTTCAAAGGGTTTTTTTTTTTTTTTTTTTTGAGAAAGAGAAGAAAGTTTAAGAGAGTTTAGAACACTTAATCCTTGATTTTATTTAGTTTCTCTCTCTAGTTTCTGTATATATAGATGCGTGGCGTCTTCATTCTCTTCGTTCCTTCTGCATGCAACTTCCACAATATTGTTGCAACACTCTAATAGTATATTTTATTCTCCAGAACAATGGCTGCTAATAACCCGGTACTACCAACTACGGAGTACTTTTTTCTTCATCTTTATCTTCACTCTGAATGTCATAGCAACAACAAAACCTCTACCTTTCTTAGTTCTTTGAATATTATCAGCTAGCCTAGCTTGTAGACATATATATATTTACCTTTTTTTTTTTTTTTTTTTTTTTTTGTGAATATTATGGCAGGTATTATAGATGAGTGCAAGAGTAAAGTAACGAATTTCACTGACAGTCTCAAGGAGTGGTCCGGTGCTGACGGATATTGCGTGTACGTTCTCACTCTGCACTGTATGTATTAGGACAATGCAATATATATAAGTCGAGTCGGCTTAAATTTGATTGAGTTTCTTACCTCGTATGGTGGCACTCACAACTACTACTTATGAGTGGTTCAGGCCGACTCGATCGGCATAAGAATACTTTTTTGTGTTTTGTTGATGTCCCATTATTAAATACTGTATTAAGTTTTTATTTTATTATTATATAACTCTAAGCCCTTCATATATTTGGTTGATAAACTGAAGGCAGATAGTCATTTGATTTAATTATTTGGCTTCCATGTAGAGAAATTGGAAATGGGAAGTTGGATACCGTGGTTATGCCCATTATGAAACAGCTGACTTTTTCTAGCTTGTTAGTGCAAGGAGAGTTGTGATCAGTTATATATATGAATATATAATGTGTCATCATTCATAACATACTAGTATTCTTAACACACTTCTTTTGTTGCATTTTTGCAGACAGAAATTGCTTGCAAAAAGGTGGTAAAACTGCCAAGATATGTGTTTGCTTTTCACTGGGCTTGGCAGTTGGAGTTTTATTATTTTTAACTCAACAAGTATTTTCTTCGGTTTACAGGTCAAGGACATGAGTGAACTCAGTAATGGTTACAACATAGTTGCGCTTTCTCAGGCGACAAAGATGAGTTTTTTTTTTTTTTTTTCCTAATTGAGACTCACACACACTGCCTCCACTGAGATTCTAACTCTTGACCTTCCTATGGAAAATAAGAACCTGGTACTGCTAGGTCTAATTTCTTAGTGGATTATAGTTTTATTTTTTCCCCTCTAATGATTTTATCAAATTGTTAATATTTTTATTTTTTGCACATATTGGTGAACAATTAACTATTTTACAAGGTAACATGGTAGCTCAAGGGGTTATTGAGTTTTGTGGCGGAGCACCTCCTGTAAGAGCTAACTTGATACAAACTCTGATTTTCTATTTGTCTTATTTGATAATCCTTTACATAAACATCAGTTCCTGATCGAACTGCTTCTTTACCAATCTTTGTAATGCATTCAGCATGTATATGGATAATGCTTAAACCACGTTAGTTGATCTTACTACAATATATATATATATATATATATATATCAACAAATGAGCTTCAAATCATTTAATTTCAAGGACTAGACTTTTGAAAAAGTGAATATTGTGCTCTCTTTCATGTTGTGATTATTGGTTAATAAACCATAGAGATAAAACAACTTTAAAAAACACCTATAAAAAGGATCAACGTGGTTGATACATTTCTCCAAAACTATGTGTACTTTCAGGGTACAAGAGTAAATATATATATATCTACTGGTTTTTCACTCTTTGTTGTTGTTCATTTTTTTTCCTTCTATTGCTCTCCTTATTCTGTGGCACCATGCTGATTCTCTGTCAACATATGCAATTCAATTTGATTTAACTATATATATATATATATATACATTAATATTCGAAACAGGTGAAGAATTACGTATCAGAAGGAGGTCCTCAGGCTGGGGTAGCTGCTGCTCCTTGTCTTGTGAATAACACGGTAATTATCTTTTAACTTATTCTTCTATTGCTCTCGAAATATTGCACGATTTTCTTCTACAATAACTTATTCTTCTATTGCACAATTTTCTTTCAAATATTAATCTAATATATATATATATATTTTTGGTTTAAAATATATACTAATATCTTGTTCTTGGTCAGACATTACATTATTTTAGGAATATATATATTCTTTACTGGTTCTGTGGTTAATTTTAAAGTTTGGAACACTAGATTTATTAGAAGTCCTTATAATATCACTTATATTACAAAGAAAACATAACCCTGTTTGAATCATTGGATAAGTCGAGCAACTATTGATGATTTGTTGCTTCAATTAACTTGAGGCCATTAGTGAATTACTAAATTTGAGTATAACGTGTATAAAAAGGAAGTTTGTTATCAAGTTGTACGATTTTGTACGCGAACATAAATAGATCTCATCAATTCATTATCCATGATGTTATATCAAATATAAATTTTTATTTTTTTAGTTGTTACTTGTATTGTCATATACCCCTTTTTAAGTTATTGGCCCTTAACAAAAATCGATCTGAAAACCTGATGCTTTGAGGTATCAGGGCTCAAATTTATTTTATTTTATTATTATTATTTTTTTATATCAAATGCAAATAAATTTAAAACATAAAAGAAAATTAACTATTCAAAAGTTTTTAATGTATTAACTAAAGAAAGGGGAAAAAAATAAAAAGAAAAGGAGAACAGACCATCATAATATACACGAACCACAACCATAAGGGAATGTACTCATATTGTGTATAAACTAACAATACTTGTCATATATTCGCAAGCGAAAAAAAGGTTAAAAAAAAAAATGATTTTGTCATTTTTCCTTCCCATTTTGCCCTTCCAATATTTCGAGTGCTTGTAACTATACGATATTTGTGTTCTTTTGCCACGAGATCTTGCTTTTCTATAAATGAAATTTAGCTTAAGTTACAGTTTTTGGTCATCAATTTCTTCAAAATAATTGCATTTCATTCCATTTCTTTTGTGGTAAAGGATGCAATTGCAAATGGGTTGGGATTATATAGTTGGGTTAAAATTGTGCTGGTTGGGTTGGGTTGGGTTGGGTTGTTCACTTTAAAAGAGATTAAATTGGGTTGTTCCTAAACTTTTAAACTTGTATAATATTGTGTGTTCATTACACTACAATTGAGAGGGATACCGCAAACTACAAACCATGATTTGAATAAGAAAAATTATTAGATGGTCGAAAACCAAGCAATAATTTCTCATCTCAAGAGGGTCAGAAATGTTATCAGCACTTCTCAAAATAGATGTTTTTTTGTAAAACTAAACATTTATTTTAGAGGGGGGAGTAGTATCTAAAAGTTAATGAAGAAAACAGAATACATTTTTTCTATTAAAGGGTAGATGTAGGGGTGGGCTAGAGCCCACTTCAAAAAAAATAAAATTAGTAACACTGATTTTAGTTCAGCCCAAAAAAAAACATTATTCATAGAATTAACTTACATAATCAAGCCCGAGTCAACTCAGCCACCATACTAAAATAGAGGCCCAAGCCAAATAAGCCCAGGGCCGGCCCTGACCAAGGCCACAAAGGCAGTCGCTAGGGCATCAAAATTTATGGGTCACCAAAAAAGCAAATTACGGCAAATCATTTCAGCCTCCCCCCAATCGCCTCCGTCTCTATTCTCATTCTCGACTCTGAACTTGCCCTCTCTCTCTCTCTCTCTCTGCAACTGCAAACTACAAAATCTACAAGAATCAGAAGTTCAAAACCCATATATTTCAGTTT